>JARQOD010000005.1:7838746-7886886 GCA_033576555.1 Oophaga sylvatica | reverse complement strand
GTCCCCTTTTTTTCCCCAAATTTCTGGTTTCATCCTAACATTTTTCCCGATTTCCCAAAACCCCCCTTGCCGGCGTGGCTGAAAAATCACTTCTTTAAAAAAGAATATGGATCTTTAAAGGAAAATCTAAAATTTGGTCGGGAAAGGTAAAAGAAAGCACGATAAATTTCGTAAACCCTGCCCACTTTAAAGGTAGGAGTTTGGTCTGGCTGTAAACCCAGAAATCTTAAATTAAAGATTCCATCGTCAAAATTGGGGACAAAAGTACTTTGGACCTTAAAAATCGAAATTTTAAAGGTTTTGTTGCTTGTCGTCTTAATCCCCGAACTTGAATCGCCCCGTCTTTCATGTATCCTATAAAGGTGAACCCCCAATACTTTTCCCTGGACGTTCTTCCCCTTCCCCTGCCCCAGTGCGGGTCGATGGTCAGGAAGAATTTAGGGAAAGGATTTCTAGATTCCAGGTTGTACAAAATCAGTTGCAATATTGAAAATGGGGGTCCCCAGTGGGGAAACCAGGGAAACCATCAACAATGTAAATGCTCCCGCCGCTCCGCCAGTTTCATCAAGAACCCAAAAAGGGGGTCGGGTCATCCGGAGGTTGCCCAAGGGGGGGTAATGTAAGGTTCTTTGTCTTGTTGACTGTTCTTGAAAATCAGTTTTTTTTTTGTCGGCCATTTTGCTTTCGTCTTTCTGCGCTTTTGCCCCCGTTAATAGGGTTCCTTTTTTTGTTTTCCCCCTGATTCTTCCTTTGCTTCTTAAAACGGCCTAGTGAAAAACAGTGCCCTGAATCAACCCCAGTCAGTCTGTGACCTGACTCTGGAAACCTTGAACTTGACTCCCGCTATTCCCCACTGAGGGAACCTTTGGGAAAACTTTTTTGGGCCTGGAAAACCTGCTGTTTGGTGAATCCATGTTTGCAGAGGAATTCGGTACAGAAAAGATCCTGAACCTGCTTTGGAGATTTATTGTAGTGCTTAAATTACTTGGCCTGCTGTGCTCCTACTTGTTCCGCAAACTGTGTGAACTTTTCAGCAGCTTGTATGAAGTAATACAAGCTTTCATTTCACCTATGTCTCCTTTGTTTTCCTGCACCCAAGCACAAGACCTATGGAACGACAATAACATGACCACATCCTTCAAAATAGCTTACAACCTGTAATTACCATGCGTCACCTCAAAACCATTGGAGCTTGGCAACACCCACCTACTGTCTTCGTCTCCATAATCTACAGTCATGGCCAAAAGTTTTGGAATTCACAAAATATAATTTTCAAAGTCTCTGCTTACTTTTTTATGGCAATTTGCATATACTCCAAATGTTATAAAGAGTGTCAGCTTAACAGCAATTACTTGCAAGTCAATTTTTTGGGCTAGAAAATAACTTTATCCCCCAAAACACATTTCAACATCATTGCGCTTGCCTTAAAAGGACCACTAACCTCTTTTCAGTGAGCTCCTTAACACAGGTTGGGTTTGATGAGGACATGGCTGGAGATCACTGTCTATTAAGTAAGAATGACACCATGGCACTTTAAAAGGAGGTGGTGCTTGGCACATTGTTTCTCTTCTGTTAAACATGTTTTCTCTAAAAAAACCTCAGCATCATTAAAATGCACAAAAATGGCCTAACAGGGAAAGTATGCGCTAGAAAGATTGCACCTCAGTCAACAATCTATCCACTCAAGAACTTCAAGGGAGGGTTACATTATTGCCAAAAGGCTTCAGGGCCCCAAAAAAGACCAGCAACGCCAGGACCATTCCTTAAAATGTTTCAGGCGGGATTGGGCTACCAGCAGTGCAGAGCTTGCTCAGGATGGCAGCCGGGTTTGGGGTGAGGCATCGCAGCACTGTGGGCGGGAGACTCTTGGAGCAAGGCCGGTTCAAGGGGGGCAGCAAAGAAGCCACTTCTCTCCAAAAAAACATCATGGACAGACTGAATTCTGCAAAAGGTACAGGCAGGGCTGCTGAGGATGGGGTTTTTTTTTCTCGTAATCCCTTTGTTGTTTGGGACATCGGAAAACGCCTCATTCGGAGAAAGACAAGGTGAGCGCTCCCCAGTCTTGTCCATGCCAACTGTTAACATCCTGAAACCATTCATGTGTGGGGTTGCTTTCACCAAGGGAATCGGCTCCTCCAGTCTTGCCTAAAAACACAGCAGAATAAAGAAATGGTACCAAAATTCCTCCAAGGCAACTTCTCCAACCCTCAAGACAGTTTGGCGATCAACAATGCCTTTTCCAGCATGATGGACACCTTGCCATAAAAGAAAGGTGTAATAAAGGCTGGAAAAAAAATGAGTTTTTGGGTCCATGGCCTGGTAAACTCCCCAATTTATCCATTGAGAATTGTGGTCAATCATAAAAGAGACGGGTGGACAAACAAAAACCTAAAAATTCTGACAAAATGAAAGCATTGATTGTGCAAGAATGGATGCTATCAGTCAGGTTTTTGTCCTGAAGTTGATTGAAGCATGCAGGGAGAATTGCAGAGGTCCTGAAGAAAAGGGCAACACGCAAATATGACTTGCTGCATTAACTCATTTAACTGTCAATTAACTTTTGTATCTTAGTTGCAATTATTTATTTCTGTCTGTGATAAAAACATCTGTCAAACACACATAAAAACCAGAGGGCAGCAATCATGTGAAAATATAATATGGGTCATTCTAAACCTTTTGGCCATGTGTATAATGTAAGCCACAAGGGTAGGGTCCTCTCCCCTCTGTACCGTCTGTCATTGTTAGTTTTTTACTTTAAGTAGTCTGTATTTTGATGTAACCCGTCTCAGTACCACCATGAATAAAGTTATATAAATAAATATAGTTAAAAAATTTGTTCCTGATGGCTAGCTGTTTGCGGCTGCTGGGCTTGCACCAGATGTTTAATTGGGTTCTCCTTTTGTCTGACGGCTTGCTGGATTAGGCGCGTTCACCCAGGACAATCACACATGTTCACTTGGAATGCTGCCTGCCCTTCTAAGGCCGGGGTCACAGCAAATGAATGCAAGAAATTGCACGGTTCTTGCCTCAAACCCGGCACTGCGCGGCACTGGGACCGCTGCATAGAAATACATGGGCCCCCCTCCAGTCCTAGTGTGGTGGCCGTGCCCCGGGGATTTAGGTTTGGGGTCTTGTGTGAGTTTTCACATTGCAGTTGCAAGTGTGACCCCGGCCTAACACCATTTGTTGGAATGCTACCATTGTTGTGTTGAGATTCAAAGCAACAAGCATTTCCATTTAAATGTCCATTGTGCTTCAAAACCAGCCAAAGCAAGATAAAATAAACACCTTCAGGGCAGGCAAAACAAAGTAAGCGTTCTTTTGACAAAGTTCTTGAAACACTCCGCTCACACAGGCTGGGAAGCATTAGTTTTTTTTTACCAGCTCGTCTGGAACACAACAGGGGCCTTTTTCAACCACAACAAAGATGGTGTCAAACAAGAACTTTTGAAGCCTGTGTTTAAAAAGCAGAGGCAGGGAATGAAAATCCAATTAAAAAGAAAATTTATTTAAATGATTTCACACCCCACAGATTGCCATAAAGATAGGCAGATTTTAAAACCAAAAACAGTTCCCCCAAAATTTGTGCATAATGTGTGTTGAGCACAACAGGAAGAAGATTAGTGAGTAGTTTGTGAAGAAAATAGAACAATACAGAAATTGCAATCATAGGGAGGAGAATAGGAAAGGTGGTAGTGATTGATCACAATACTGTAGTGCTGTTGCTTGTTTTAGTTTCTGCCTCAGGGTGTGCGTCACAAACAAGATTTTTTCGCACACCCTTTCTTAGTCAAATTTTAGCTTGTGCTATACTTTCTACATCTAGACTGTTGTCCCCCCAAGTACGGGGCCTATCGGGCTTAACTGGACTGTGGGGGTCTCTAGAAAACTGCAGTCCCCAGAGACCTGGAAAGGAAGTTAAAGGACAGAAAGGAGGAGCCGAGGACCGACGAAAAGTATAAAAAGGGGACGGGAGTTGTGTTGAATTCCGATCCGCAAGTATCGGGTAGGCCGTATTCGCTGATCGGAATTCCGATACTTAGTTCGATATTTTTCAATTTGTATACGGAATGGAGTTCCCTAAATTCTTTGAGAGGGAAAAGGATTTTAGTCACCAATAGGAATTTATGAAGTGTGGGCACATCCGTAAGCTGCGGTTCTTCTTAATAAGGCATGGCTGGATTGGTGCTGAAATATGTAAATGCACAAAAAGGCGGCCGCCTCCATTTTGCGTCACTGTGCGTGAATCAGTTAGGAACGAACGCTGCGTGCGACTCTGAGGGACAGTTGTATTGCGATTTTGTGTACTGTGTTGAGGCGGCTAGTTTACCACCGCGGTAAAGTTTTCCTTTTCCAAGGGTTTTTTTAACAGCTCTGGCAAGGGTCTGTGGTGTGCAGGGACGCTGCAGTTTGCCTGATCCACCAGTTTTGTGGCACTGCAGTGTCACTCCCTGACTCTTTTTTTTTATTTGATTTTGTGGAAATTGGTTCAGCCCATTATATTTGAAAAAAAAATCTAATTATTAGTGTGCGCCTTCCCCGAAAAATACAGTGGTTGCAAACCTAAGAAGTAACAAAGGGGCCTTTCCAGTAGAACAGTTGTGTTTCTTTTTCACTGTAGTCTGTGAGTTTTCATTTTTTGAGTGCGTCAGCTCCATTAGTTTCAACTATTGGTTGTAGTCTTGCGTGGTCCTGCTCATCCTCCATTTTTCTCTAATTGGTGGCCCATAATTTGAAAAAAAAATTAATCTATTAGTGTGACGCGCTCCATCCGTATACAATACAGTGGTTGCAAAAAAATATAAGTAGAACAAAGGGGCCTTTACAGCTACTGAACAGTTGTGTTTCAGTTTCACTTAGTTGTGACTTTTTTTTTGAGTGCAGATCACGCTCCAGTTATTCTTCAACTTACGCTGGTTGTAGTCTGTGAGGTTGTTGTATGCCTCAACTTCCATTTTTCTCTAATTTGCTGCTCCATTTATTTGAAAAAAATCTATTCTATTTGTGTGCGCGCCCATCCGTATACAATACAGTGGTTGCAAACATATAGAAGTAGACAAAAGGGGCTTTCACAGCTACTGAACAGTTGTGTTTCAGTGTTCACTGTACTTGATTTTCATTTTTTGAGTGCGATCACGCTCGTTATTCTTCAAAACTGGGTTGTAGCTCTTGGGTGTGCACTGCCTCATCCTTCCATTTTTCCAATTTGGCTGCTCCATTATATTTGAAAAAAATCAATTTTAGTGTGACGCGCTTCCATCGTAACAATACAGTGGTTGCAAACACTATAGAAGTAGACAAAGGGGCCTTTCACAGCTACGAAACAGTTGTGTTTAGTGTTCACGTAGTCTGTGATTTTTTTTTTTGTCAGATCACGCCCAGTTGTTCTTTCAACATGCTGGTTGTAGTCGCGAGCGTGTTCACTGCCTCATCCTTCAATTTTTCTCTAATTGGGCGCCCATTATTTGAAAAAATCTAATCATTGTGTGACGCGCTTCCTCCGTATACAATACAGTGGTTGCAAAAAACTATAGAAATTAACAAAGGGGCCTTTCACGTACTGAACAGTTGTGTTTCGTGTTCACTTATCTGGAGCTTTTATTTTTTGAGTGCAGACCCTCCGTTAGTTCTTCAACTAGCTGGTTGTATTTGCTGAGCGTGTGTCACTGCCTCTCCTTCACATTTTTCTCTAATTGGTGCGCTCCATTAATTTGAAAAAAATTAATCTATTAGTGTGACGCGTTCCATTTTCCCTATACTCATGGTTGCAAAATAAGAAGTAACAAAGGGGCCTTTCCAGTAGAACAGTTGTTTTCTTGTTCACTGTAGTCTGTGAGCTTTTCATTTTTTGAGTGCAGATCACGCTCCAGTTAGTTTTCAATACTGCTGGTTGTGTTTTCTGAGGTGTGTCACTGCTCATCCTTCCATTTTTCTTAATTGGTTCTGCTCCATTTATTTGAAAAAAAAACTAATCTATTAGTGTGCGCGCTTCCATTGTATACAATTAAGTGGTTCAAACACTATGAAGTAAAAAGGGGCCTTTCACAGCTATGAACGTTGGTTTCAGTGTTCACTGTATCTGGAGTTTTCATTTTTTGAGTGCAGATCACCTCCGTTAGTTCTTCAAATGCTGGTTTAGTCTGCTGGCGTGTGTCACTGCCTCACCTTCACATTTTTCTTAATTGGTGCTGCTCCTTATATTTGAAAAAAATCTAATTATTGTGTGAGCGTTCCATCCGTAACAATACGGGTTGCAAAACTATAAAGTAACAAAGGGGCCTTTCACAGTATGAACAGTTGTGTTTCAGTGTTACTTAGTCTGTGAGCTTTTCATTTTTTGAGTGCAGATCACGCTCCAGTTAGTTCTTCAAACTATGCTGGTTGTAGACGCTGAGGTGTGTCCTGCCTCATCCTTCCATTTTTCTCTAATTGGTGTTTCCCATTTATTTGAAAAAAATTAATCTATTAGTGTGAAGCGCTTTTCCATCCGTATACAATCGTGGTTCAAACCTATGAAGAAACAAAGGGGCCTTTCAAGCTCTTTAACAGTTGTGTTTCGTGTTCCTGTAGTCGTGGCTTTCATTTTTTGAGTGCGATCCGCCCAGTTAGTTTTCAAAACTGCTGGTTGTATTGCTGGCGTGTGTCACGCCTCATCTTCACATTTTTCTAATTGGTGGCTCCTTAATTTGAAAAAAATTAATCATTAGTGTGACGCGCTTCCATCCGTATACAATACATTGGTTTGCAAACCATAGAAGTACACAAAGGGGCCTTTCACGCTATGAACATTTCTCAGTGTTCACTGCAGTCTTGAGGAATGCCACACTTGGCCTTATAAACTTTTTGCTTTTCTTTATCAATCACCAAGTGAAGAAGGCAGGGAGTAAGGCCGTGGTCGTGGCCCGGGGAGTTTTCGCAGGGAGAGGGGGGGATTCTGTGGCTGCGCCGCACCCATGACACAGCATCCACCTTTTCCCCGGAGCGTTCCTTTTTCGCATTTTGTAGGAGTCACGTCCCATTGCGGGGAAGAACAAATTGAACGGTTTTTTGTTGGTTGGATGGCAGCCAATGCATCGACTTCAATTGTTTCCCCCACTCCCTAGGACCACGCACTATGAACAACCATCTGTCTCTTCACCGCCTGCCAAATTGCCCAGGCAGTCAGAAGTTCGATGGAGCCAGCTGGTCTCTGTTTTTCTCAGAATCTGTTGGCTTGGAAACGGGGCCCAGCCAAGCAGCATTCTGGAATGTGAAGAAGGGCAGTATGCAGGATGGAACATGTGTCTCCTTGAAGGAGGGGGGTGACCATGCCGAGGTCGCACACCGCAGAAGCATTGAGTAGAGACTCAGGTGCCTTTTTTGTTGACAAGGTGCTGGCCAACCACCCAACAGCAGCGGTGTTGGAGAGGGAGGGAGATATGAGGTCCAAGACCCACATGGCTGAGGAACAGGAAGGTGGGGTACAGCTCTGAGGAAGAGATTGCCCCCAACGGTCCAAAACAGTAAAGAGAGGTAGGCTGCAAATCGGTTGCCTGTACCCTCCAGTTTGGCACCCGTTGTAGCAGTTCTCTCCAACACCCAAAAACCGGGCGCTCCCAGGACTTGCACTGCGTGGTCCTTTTTTGACAACTTGCAGATTTATTTGCTATGTCAAAGCAAGTGTGTAATCAAAAAGTTAAAAGGTAAAAATATCATAACCTCAATACCACAAATATTGGAAACATTAGGACAAAGCACGGCTGAAGCAAAGACCCCTGGAGATGTAGGCCAACCTACACAGCACCTACATCTTCAGTCGTGTTTGGGCCTTTCCCAGCTTCACACAGGGTTTGGCTCCTCACGGATCCCCCTGGAAGAACCTCTGTAAGTTGTCCAGAGACCATTTGTTAATCCACCACAGCTGCAAGTTCCCGTCATCCTAACTCCCAGGCACAAAAACACCATCGGTAGCACAGGCATGGGATAAAGACGGCCATACTCGGCAAAACCATCAGGAAAGGGGGCTCTAATGCTGGCATTGCAAAACTCCGTCCCTTGAAATGCTGTCATTCAGGCTGGTGGAGATGCAGTTTCCGTGATTAATGTCAATTGGAGCCCACAATAACAATGCCCAGCCGATTTTATTTCAGAGGCAAGCCGTCCCTGGTCTGCAAAACATGTTGAGGGAAAAATTAAAATGCCTACTAAACGCCGTCATAGCAAGGCCAACCTGACCACCGATGGTGGACCAGTACCATGGCCAGGGGAACCTTTCCCTCATGCCATTGGGTCAATGTTGTGGAGCGGGTACAGATCTTCGAGTGGCGCTGAAGTTTCTGCCAACTCCCAAGGATTGCAGGAAAAAGTTGTCCCCCATTGACTCCTCCCCTTTCTCCATTCCCAGAATTCACGCGGGAGGAGCCGTCACGGTTTTTACCTCCACATGGACCCGTGAACATTTACCTGATGCGACCGAAAATTTACCAGGTGGCCAAACGTCAACAGGCGTCCTGAAAATTAATTTACTGGGGAATCGAAGCCACAGCGCAGGACTCTGGAATGCCACAAGAGGGAGCGATTGTGGTTTTGCCAGCGAATTCCAGCCAGGTTGGTAGGGTGTGACAATGGCCGAAAATCTGGGTGGGGCTCTGGGCCTTGGCAACCTCACCACATACCTGTCGGCAATTTCTCAACTTGGTCGTGCAGAGTTTTTAGGGACTATCCGGACTTATGCACTGCTGACAAGGCCGCCCTAGTGCGCTCACTTGCGCGTTCCAGCATGGCCAATCCGCATTCAGCCTGAACGCGATTTCGCCTTCCTGAAATCCTCTATGGACGTACCCCCAGGTGAATTCTACGTTACATATGTTGGAGCGGTTGTGGAGCACAGCCAGCGATGGGAGTATCAGCGCATCAGGCGCAATCAACCGCAATTTGCGCGTTCAACTTCACATATGGTGGGCCTCATGAAGGACATCTGCCCTTTTGCGTGCGTTTGATGATCAACCGGATGGCGAGTGCGAGTGCCTAGTCGCCTGACTGTCCCCCTTACGCCTCTTCAAAAAACACTGAAGCAAAAGGGAGAGGTTTTGGAAGAGGTGGGGATGAGGAGTCAAAATTCCATCACCTTCTGGCAGTCAGCGCAAGTGGTTCCTAAAAGGGCTGGGCAGTGTTCACTTTGTGAGGAGGAATGGGGAAGTAATGGAGGAGGAAGACATGCTCCAGAGGGAGGTACACAACGCTCTGTCTATGTAGAGCGGGTGGGGTGATGCGAGCAGTCAGAGATGACGCCTCTTGCAGGGGACAGGTTTTTGGCCAGGGGGGAGTCTGCGAATGGTTGTTTTTATGCTGCAGTGCCCTGAGAAAGACCGCCGCTCGCCCCATTTCACCACCTGATTATTGGGTTTACCCCCCCTAGACCCTCGCTACCGGGACAACTTACAAAGCCTCAACACACCGTTGAACCGGGAGCAAAAAAAAGGGGGGAGTACCAAGAATATGGTGCAATCCAATGTTTCCTTCCAGCCGAGAGCACTGCTGCGTAGCTTTACAAAGCCTTGTGCGTCGGGCGGGGAACAGCTCTGCAAAAGGGGAGCACAAGCGCGCCTCGCACGGGAAGACCAGTTGTTCCAATTGTGGCGAAGTTTTGTGGCAGCGCCCCAAGTCACACCATCCGGACGGTCCATCAGCAGGAGGCAACGTTTCCGTAAGATGGTGACAGACTACAATTCTTTCCCTCTGTTACTCCCAGATGGCTCTTCCCATTAAGTTTTGGGTCCTAAGGGTACATGGCCAGAGTTAGCCATAGCATTGGGGGGTGGCTTGCCCTGCTGCCGTGTATTATCGGAGCGGTTTTGTGCCGAGGTGGTGTACAACGACCGTCGCATGGACTCCTCCGATAATGGAGACCGGTTACTTTTCTGAAAATGAACAAGGATGGATCCGCCAAATTTGTCTGTCTTTTCAGATTAAATAACTGGTTCCAAGTTATAGTCTCCTGTTCCCTACACTGCACAGAAAAAACCAGTCGAACATGCCCCCAAAAGGGAAGAGCCGTCACCCTGATTGTTTGCTTAAAACAGGAAATTGTGAAGTTTTCCAGCCTAGAAGTAAATTTTTATGACAAATATGGACAATAATAATTTGTCATCACACGCATACGCCACATTCTTTATAAATGGTAACAAAAACTAAAAATATCTTATTTTTTTGAAATTAATGATAAAAGTAATTTTACTTATCAATTAATGCTTTTTAGGAACTTTTCTTCCTGTAAATAATGCAGTCAATGGATGTCAAATCATAAAATTCCTATCATCATCATCCATTTTTATTTAGACAGACATTATAAATACACATACTGATGCCAACTGTAATTCAACAACATATAAAATGGCCACATCAAACCTGGTAATAATGGCAAAATAAATTTATTACATCTAAAAAGTGCTATGTAGACAATGGTGTAAAGTTATACCTGCAAGTGCTGTTGAAACAACACAACGTTATAAATTAATAATGGTTAAGTATCACAGTGCAAGTTACTCATGGAAATGTCGATGTAAACTGTACCCAAATAAATTCAGGTGAACCCATTATGTGTTAGTCTTGTAGATTGTTAAAGAGGGAAACGGCTTTTTTTTTTGGTCTTGGTGGATATTAGACATAAATATTATGTGTCGTTTTTTGGCGTCCCTTGGGCGCAATAATGTGCGTAACGTCACATTTTAAAGAGTCATTAATTGACACCGCTACCCTACCCTACGCGTGACAGTAGGAAGGTAGTGTTGACGGATAAAGCCTTGCGCAACCAGACAGCTTTTACCCTCTTAACACTGTCCAAGCAAAAAATGCAGATGCAGCCGCAGATTTATTGACGACAGTATAAACGCCATTACCCACGGGCTGTCCACTGTCTGATACAGACTAGAATATACCTTTGCTTCCGTTTTGCCTTTTTTTCACCACACCTTGCAGGACACACTTAAATTGGAAAGCTTATGTTTTTTTAAATGGTTTTTTTTTATTACATTTTGTTCATCACATTTGATCCATGCTGGAATGTCATACATCGTACAAAGTAACGATTTTATTAAATTAAATAATTGAAAGTCTGTGGACTGTCACATCTAAATTCAATGAAAGATATGATAGACGATTACAAAATCCATTGTCTTCCATGTTATGGTTTAACATGCGTTCCTTAAGCATATTCATAAAAAAAAGGACTTTTATTCTTAAATTTACACAATTTTTGTAACCAATTTTTTTGGGTGGTGTGTTGTTCCATTTTTGTTGGCATGTGGCATATAGGTTTATATTTGCAGTGTCTTTATTTTATTATTGAATTAGGAAACATGTGTATTTCTACCGGTTGCCAAGATAGAAAAATATTACACTTGAGAGTCCCAGTGGTTGATTCCTTTGAATGGATAACGAAAAATGGTAACAAATGCAAGCTTTGAGGCTATCAGTCTCTTCACAGGAAAAAGGACTAAAACAAAAAATAAGCTCACATATTTCTATACACAACAGGCACAGGAAATTGTGCAATAGGTAAGACAAGTAAGTGACGTGTAGCAGAACTGCATTATCACAAGGGATGAACATAAATATTGGAACAGTTCCTAGATAAGGAAGAAAGTTTTATTGCCTCTGATTGGGGTTGGTTTTGTGTTTAAATGCCCCTGGAAGGGCAGAAGCAGATTCCTTAATTTATGAATGACAAAATCCGTGTGATCAATCATTCCATCACAACATGTTTAAAGGTCATGATGGCTTAATTCTGAACCTTTGTATCTTTGTCATTTTGAAGTTTTATTTTTAAACCAGTAATTCCATACCATCATGCTATGACCGGGCATACAAAAAGTGTTTTGCCCAAGGTAAATCCATTTTTTTTGTCTTATCGGTGGGCTGAAATTATCCTTGTTCTCATTTTTTGCCGGTCACCCTCACTTGCCCCCCTCACTTGTCTTACCTATTCCTGTGTCCTGTTGTTGTGTACAAATATGTGATTCTTCCATTTTTTTTTTAGTCTTAGCCTGATGAAGAACCTGGTAGTCCGAAAGCTTTGAATTTGTTACCATATTTTCAGTTAGCCATTAAACGGTATCAACCACAGAGGACTCTCAAGTAAAAATATTTTTCTATTCTTGAATTGAAATTCATCATTTTATTGTCCTAGTAAAACTTCATTTATTCTTGTTTGAAGTACATACATTTGCAAATGGCACGTAAAAAGGCAATAAGTCAATATTAGTGCCTACACCCTCCTTGACCCTGGGCTTCAACAGCGCCAGTTGCTGCTCAGAAGTGTTAGATGCACAGATGAAAACAATCGCTGATGTGTTTGTGGGGGTCAGTAACGCCTGCTGTTCCCCTGCTGTGTGTCTGGCAAAAATTACTGCTGCTAACTACAACTTCAACTTCAAACGTCTCATACTAGGCCTCTCCTACACCCTCCTTGACCCTGGGCTTCAACAGCCCAGTTGCTGCTCAGAAGTGTTAGATGCACAGTTGAAAACAATCGCTGATGTGTTTTGTGGGGTTCAGTAATGCCTGCTGTTCCCTGCTGTGTGTCTGGCAAAAAAAATTACTGCTGCTAACTACAACTTCAACTTCAAACGTCTCATACTAGGCCTCTGCCTACACCCTCCTTGACCCTGGGCTTCAACAGCGCCATTGCTGCTCAGAAGTGTTAGATGCACAGAAGAAAACAATCGCTGATGTGTTTGTGGGGTTCAGTAACGCCTGCTGTTCCCCTGCTGTGTGTCTGGCAAAATTACTGCTGCTAACTACAACTTCAACTTCAAACGTCTCATACTAGCCTCTGCCTACACCCTCCTTGACCCTGGGCTTCAACAGCGCCAGGTTGTGCTCAGAAGTGTTAGATGCACAGATGAAAACAATCGCTGATGTGTTTGTGGGGTTTCAGTAACGCCTGCTGTTCCCCTGCTGTGTGTCCGCAAAAATTACTGCTAGCTACCTAATCATGGTGAAAAAACCTGACATCTCAAATTTGTCTAGTGCTACACATAGATATGAGGCTACACCTGATTTCAAAGCTGTAAACATTTGAAACGTCAACTTTCAAACCATAAAATGATTAGTCTTTGTCACAAATCTGTAACAAAATAAATGTGACATATTATTACAGATATGCACATGTCGAAAACAAATGCAAACACAATCCTACTTATGCTATAGGATACTGATGGTCAACCTTGTCACTCCATAGCTTAGACAAATCCAACTCACATCATGATGACTCCAATGCTGCAATGTTGGAAGTGCATAATGTGGGTTGAACTTTGACAACTGCTGCAGTGCGAAGGTTATACTTCAGTGTTCTTGCCTTTGAAATAAAAGCATACAAGTAAATATAATAATCCAATGTTTATTAAGGGACGGGGATGTACACGTGTAATATTGTGCAAACAATGCATGTAGGAATAGTCCTCTTCAACATTACTTATATTTGTGTCATTTTAAAAAATACATATTTGATTAGAAAGTTAACAGCCCATATCATAAAGGTCCTTCATGTAAACATGATAATCGCTTACAAAAATCATGCATTACCTTGGTAAAGTCAATAGTGATAGTCACAATAGCAAAATATATACCTGTAAGTGGTGCTGAAAGAACGACAACTGATAGAAAGGTGATGATAACTATTTATCAGACTGAATAGCGACACCTGTACAATGTCGATATAATACTGTACCTTAACAAAACAGCTGTGTCACACCTCACACTCGTTTTTCTTGTACTTGTTATGTAATAGGGCAATGCGTGTATGTTTCATCATAGGTGCATGTTTACTGAGTAAAGCAGTCATGACAACGCCTTGTGTTGTCGGTACGCTTGCGATGATGAACGATGCGCACCGTGAATGTTAGTCTGCGTCATAAGACGTACAGACGCTCCAATACCCAACGCGTCACAGCAGGGAAGCCAGTCTGTGCGTCCAAACAGAGGCGCAACCATAATGCACGTAACCTTTTAAAAAAGCTAGATAAAAAAAAGGATGTAGTAGTAATGCACACTTTATTGAGGTACAGTATTACATCGCCATTTTACCATCTGTGGCTATGCAGTCTCATCTATATATACCTTATCTATCCGTTGTCATGCTTGCAAGTCCCACCTCAGGCATAAATATCTGTTTTTCACTCTGCACTATGCACTTTTTAAATTTCGTTTTTTTAATAAAAATGATTGGCACATATTATCAGTATTACATGATGGAAATTTTAGATATTTTTTAAAAAATTGTAGTTATATTATTCACCAAATGTAAAGTTTTATGAATGTCAAAGAAAAATGTAATGCTGATTATGTTTTAAGTCAGCCATTCATTGTCTACACAATAAAAAATTGTTTTACATACTGTTACTTACCCATCATTAATGGATTCTGATGTGTACTGTATGCTTTTATTTTAAACCGTATAGCATATTTTTAACCTATTTTAAATTGTGGTTTGCATTGCTTTTCAACATGTTAATGTATGCGTTTATGTTTGTAAATTTTTAATTACAAATATTTTTTTAAGTTAAATCATCATCTTATGGTACTAAAGTTTATATTTTCTTGTTTGGAGTATAGACATTTTAATTGACACGTAACAAGGAAAATACTTGATATAGTATTTAAACATCCTCCTTGACCCGGGCTACAACACCGCCAGTTGTAGCTCGGAAGTGCTGTTAGCACAGTTACCCCTTGCTCCCGTGTTACTGGGGTTCAGTAATGTCAGCTGTTCCCCTGCTGTGTGAACGGCAAAAAGTCCTGCTGCCTCCACCCTGTTCTCTTCTCATCCCTGGGCTACAACACCGCCAGTTGTTGCTCGGAAGTGCTGTTAGCACAGTGAACACTGCTCCTGTGTTTTCTGGGTTCAGTAATGTCGCTGTTCCCCTGCTGTGTGAACGGCAAAAAAGTCCTGCTGCCTCCACCCTGTTCTCTTCTCATCCCTGGGCTACAACACCGCCAGTTGTAGTCGGAAGTGCTGTTAGCACAGTAACACTTGCTCCTGTGTTACTGGGGTTCAGTAATGTCAGCTTTTTCCCCTGCTGTGTGAACGGCAAAAGTCCTGCTGCCTCCACCCTGTTCTCTTCTCACCCCTGGGCTACAACACCGCCAGTTGTAGCTCGGAAGTGCTGTTAGCACAGTGAACACTTGCTCCTGTGTTATGGGGTTCAGTAATGTCAGCTGTTCCCCTGCTGGTGAACGGCAAAAAGTCCCTCTGCCTCCACCCTGTTCTCTTCTCATCCCTGGGCTACAACACCGCCAGTTGTAGCTCGGAAGTGCTGTTAGCACAGTCTACACTTGCTCCTGTGTTTACTGGGGTTCAGTAATGTCAGCTGTTCCCCTGCTGTGTGAACGGCAAAAAGTCCTGCTGCCTCCACCCTGTTCTCTTCTCATCCTGGCTACAACACCGCCAGTTGTAGCTGGAAGTGCTGTTAGCACAGTCTACACTTGCTCCTGTGTTACTGGGTTCAGTAATGTCAGCTGTTCCCCTGCTGTGTGAACGGCAAAAAGTCCTGCTGCCTCCACCCTGTTCTCTTCTCATCCCTGGGCTACAACACTGCCAGTTGTTGCTCGGAAGTACTGTTAGCACAGTGAACACTTGCTCCTGTGTTACTGGGGTTCAGTAATGTCAGCTGTTCCCCTGCTGTGTGAACGGCAAAAAAGTCCTGCTGCCTCCACCCTGTTCTCTTCTCATCCCTGGGCTACAAACACCGCCAGTTGTAGCTCAGAAGTGCTGTTAGCACAGTCTACACTTGCTCCTGTGTTACTGGGGTTCAGTAATGTCAGCTGTTCCCCTGCTGTGTGAACGCAAAAAGTCCTGCTGCCTCCACCTGTTCTCTTCTCATCCCTGGGCTACAACACCGCCAGTTGTTGCTCGGAAGTGCTGTTAGCACAGTGAACACTTGCTCCTGTGTTACTGGGGTTCAGTAATGTCAGCTGTTCCCCTGCTGTGTGAACGGCAAAAAGTCCTGCTGCCTCCACCCTGTTCTCTTCTCATCCCTGGGCTACAACACCGCCAGTTGTAGCTCGGAAGTGCTGTTAGCACAGTGAACACTTGCTCCTGTGTTACTGGGGTTCAGTAATGTCAGCTGTTCCCCTGCTGTGTGAACGGCAAAAAGTCCTGCTGCCTCCACCCTGTTCTCTTCTCATCCCTGGGCTACAACACCGCCAGCTGTAGCTCGGAAGTGCTGTTAGCACAGTCTACACTTGCTCCTGTGTTACTGGGGTTCAGTAATGTCAGCTGTTCCCCTGCTGTGTGAACGGCAAAAAGTCCTGCTGCCTCCACCATGTTCTCTTCTCATCCCTGGGCTACAACACCGCCAGTTGTAGCTCGAAGTGCTGTTAGCACAGTCTACACTTGCTCCTGTGTTACTGGGGTTCAGTAATGTCAGCTGTTCCCCTGCTGTGTGAACGGCAAAAAGTCTGCTGCCTCCACCCTGTTCTCTTCTCATCCCTGGGCTACAACACCGCCAGTTGTAGCTCGGAAGTGCTGTTAGCACAGTCTACACTTGCTCCTGTGTTACTGGGGTTCAGTAATAGTCAGCTGTTCCCCTGCTGTGTGAACGGCAAAAAGTCCTGCTGCCTCCACCCTGTTCTCTTCTCATCCCTGGGCTACAACACCGCCAGTTGTTGCTCGGAAGTGCTGTTAGCACAGTGAACACTTGCTCCTGTGTTACTGGGGTTCAGTAATGTCAGCTGTTTCCCCTGCTGTGTGAACGGCAAAAAGTCCTGCTGCCTCCACCCTGTTCTCTTCTCATCCCTGGGCTACAACACCGCCAGTTGTAGCTCGGAAGTGCTGTTAGCACAGTGAACACTTGCTCCTGTGTTACTGGGGTTCAGTAATGTCAGCTGTTCCCCTGCTGTGTGAACGGCAAAAAGTCCTGCTGCCTCCACCCTGTTCTCTTCTCATCCCTGGGCTACAACACCGCCAGTTGTAGCTCGGAAGTGCTGTTAGCACAGTCTAACACTTGCTCCTGTGTTACTGGGGTTCAGTAATGTCAGCTGTTCCCCTGCTGTGTGAACGGCAAAAAGTCCTGCTGCCTCCACCCTGTTCTCTTCTCATCCCTGGGCTACAACACCGCCAGTTGTAGCTCGGAAGTGCTGTTTAGCACAGTCTACACTTGCTCCTGTGTTACTGGGGTTCAGTAATGTCAGCTGTTCCCCTGCTGTGTGAACGGCAAAAAGTCCTGCTGCCTCCACCCTGTTCCTTCTCATCCCTGGGCTACAACACCGCCAGTTTGTAGCTCGGAAGTGCTGTTAGCACAGTCTACACTTGCTCCTGTGTTACTGGGGTTCAGTAATGTCAGCTGTTCCCCTGCTGTGTGAACGGCAAAAAGTCCTGCTGCCTCCACCCTGTTCTCTTCTCATCCCTGGGCTACAACACCGCCATTGTTGCTCGGAAGTGTCATTGGCACGGGTACTCACTCCTGCCCAGACTGGTTGCAGCACGCCATCTGTTTCCTCTCAGTGTAAACGTCACTAGCCTCCAATATAGTTGTCCTGTCGTGTTGCGGTCGGGTTAGCCACTCTATGGTGCTTGGAGTTTAGGTGCTTCCTATGTGTGCTGCGGATATGCAAATAAAGGCTGTTTCCGTTGTGACAATAGGACAATCACCCACTGTAGTACTGTGGGATTCGGTAACTGCGGCCGGCTCGCGGCCTGTCATCTTAAATTTCCATGGGTACCTTCTGCTACCCGTCCGGTTCCAGTACCGTCAGCTGGTTCTCCGCAGTGCCTTTGGCCTAGGTGCCTCCATCTCGGTATCCGAGTTCCAGCAAGTCTTGCGTCCTTGGTAGTGCTTTGGAGCACAGGTACCTCCTGCTTAGTAACCGTGTCCCAGTAACGTCAGCTGGTCCTCGGTTGTGCCATTGGCTCTTTTCCTTCTGCTGCCCCTCCGGGTTCCAGCACAGTCAGCTGGTCCTCGTTACTTGCATTGGCTCTTGTACCTTCTGCTACCCGCCGTGGGTTCCAGTACCGTCAGCTGGTTCTCCACAGTGCCTTTGGCCTAGGTGCCTCCATCTCGGTATCCGAGTTCCAGCAACGTCTGCTGGTCCTTGGTAGTGCTTTGGAGCACAGGTACCTCCTGCTTAGTAACCGTTGTCCCAGTAACGTCAGCTGGTCCTCGGTTGTGCCATTGGCTCTTTTCCTTCTGCTGCCCCTCCGGGTTCCAGCACAGTCAGCTGGTCCTCGTTACTTGCATTGGCTCTTGTACCTTCTGCTACCCGTCCGGGTTCCAGTACCGTCAGCTGGTTCTCCGCAGTGCCTTTGGCCTAGGTGCCTCCATCTCGGTATCCGAGTTCCAGCAACGTCTGCGGTCCTTGGTAGTGCTTTGGAGCACAGGTACCTCCTGCTTAGTAACCGTGTCCAGTAACGTCAGCTGGTCCTCGGTTGTGCCATTGGCTCTTTTCCTTCTGCTGCCCCTCCGGGTTCCAGCACAGTCAGCTGGTCCTCGTTACTTGCATTGGCTCTTGTACCTTCTGCTACCCGTCCGGGTTCCAGTACCGTCAGCTGGTTCTCCGCAGTGCCTTTGGCCTAGGTGTCTCCATCTCGGTATCCGAGTTCCAGCAACGTCTGCTGGTCCTTGGTAGTGCTTTGGAGCACAGGTACCTCCTGCTTAGTAACCGTGTCCCAGTAACGTCAGCTGGTCCTCGGTTGTGCCATTGGCTCTTTTCCTTCTGCTGCCCCTCCGGGTTCCAGCACAGTCAGCTGGTCCTCGTTACTTGCATTGGCTCTTGTACCTTCTCTACCCGTCCGGGTTCCAGTACCGTCAGCTGGTTCTCCGCAGTGCCTTTGGCCTAGGTGCCTCCATCTCGGTATCCGAGTTCCAGCAACGTCTGCTGGTCCTTGGTAGTGCTTTGGAGCACAGGTACCTCCTGCTTAGTAACCGTGTCCCAGTAACGTCAGCTGGTCCTCGGTTGTGCCATTGGCTCTTTTCCTTCTGCTGCCCTCCGGGTTCCAGCACAGTCAGCTGGTCCTCGTTACTTGCATTGGCTCTTGTACCTTCTGCTACCCGTCCGGGTTCCAGTACCGTCAGCTGGTTCTCCGCAGTGCCTTTGGCCTAGGTGCCTCCATCTCGGTATCCGAGTTCCAGCAACGTCTGCTGGTCCTTGGTAGTGCTTTGGAGCACAGGTACCTCCTGCTTAGTAACCGTGTCCCAGTAACGTCAGCTGGTCCTCGGTTGTGCCATTGGCTCTTTTCCTTCTGCTGCCCCTCCGGGTTCCAGCACAGTCAGCTGGTCCTCGTTACTTGCATTGGCTCTTGTACCTTCTGCTACCCGTCCGGGTTCCAGTACCGTCAGCTGGTTCTCCGCAGTGCCTTTGGCCTAGGTGCCTCCATCTCAGTATCCGAGTTCCAGCAACGTCTGCTGGTCCTTGGTAGTGCTTTGGAGCACAGGTACCTCCTGCTTAGTAACCGTGTCCCAGTAACGTCAGCTGGTCCTCGGTTGTGCCATTGGCTCTTTTCCTTCTGCTGCCCCTCCGGGTTCCAGCACAGTCAGCTGGTCCTCGTTACTTGCATTGGCTCTTGTACCTTCTACTACCCGTCCGGGTTCCAGTACCGTCAGCTGGTTCTCCGCAGTGCCTTTGGCCTAGGTGCCTCCATCTCGGTATCCGAGTTCCAGCAACGTCTGCTGGTCCTTGGTAGTGCTTTGGAGCACAGGTACCTCCTGCTTAGTAACCGCGTCCCAGTAACGTCAGCTGGTCCTCGGTTGTGCCATTGGCTCTTTTCCTTCTGCTGCCCCTCCGGGTTCCAGCACAGTCAGCTGGTCCTCGTTACTTGCATTGGCTCTTGTACCTTCTGCTACCCGTCCGGGTTCCAGTACCGTCAGCTGGTTCTCCGCAGTGCCTTTGGCCTAGGTGCCTCCATCTCGGTATCCGAGTTCCAGCAACGTCTGCTGGTCCTTGGTAGTGCTTTGGAGCACAGGTACCTCCTGCTTAGTAACCGTGTCCCAGTAACGTCAGCTGGTCCTCGGTTGTGCCATTGGCTCTTTTCCTTCTGCTGCCCCTCCGGGTTCCAGCACAGTCAGCTGGTCCTCGTTACTTGCATTGGCTCTTGTACCTTCTGCTACCCGTCCGGGTTCCAGTACCGTCAGCTGGTTCTCCGCAGTGCCTTTGGCCTAGGTGCCTCCATCTCGGTATCCGAGTTCCAGCAACGTCTGCTGGTCCTTGGTAGTGCTTTGGAGCACAGGTACCTCCTGCTTAGTAACCGTGTCCCAGTAACGTCAGCTGGTCCTCGGTTGTGCCATTGGCTCTTTTCCTTCTGCTGCCCCTCCGGGTTCCAGCACAGTCAGCTGGTCCTCGTTACTTGCATTGGCTCTTGTACCTTCTGCTACCCGTCCGGGTTCCAGTACCGTCAGCTGGTTCTCCGCAGTGCCTTTGGCCTAGGTGCCTCCATCTCGGTATCCGAGTTCCAGCAACGTCTGCTGGTCCTTGGTAGTGCTTTGGAGCACAGGTACCTCTGCTTAGTAACCGTGTCCCAGTAACGTCAGCTGGTCCTCGGTTGTGCCATTGGCTCTTTTCCTTCTGCTGCCCCTCCGGGTTCCAGCACAGTCAGCTGGTCCTCGTTACTTGCATTGGCTCTTGTACCTTCTGCTACCAGTCCGGGTTCCAGTACCGTCAGCTGGTTCTCCGCAGTGCCTTTGGCCTAGGTGCCTCCATCTCGGTATCCGAGTTCCAGCAACGTCTGCTGGTCCTTGGTAGTGCTTTGGAGCACAGGTACCTCCTGCTTAGTAACCGTGTCCCAGTAACGTCAGCTGGTCCTCGGTTGTGCCATTGGCTCTTTTCCTTCTGCTGCCCCTCCGGGTTCCAGCACAGTCAGCTGGTCCTCGTTACTTGCATTGACTCTTGTACCTTCTGCTACATTTACAAATTGAAGATTTTTTCAATGCTTTTTTGGGTAATCACTCTGGATCTCCAACAATGAAGACGACGACCCTGATGACCACCCGAAGAAGATGACGACCACAAGGACGACGAGCATCAAGCCAACCAGCCTAAACACCATCACAAAGAAGAAATAAAAGATTACCAAACAGGACTAAGAAGGTTAAGACAAACTGCAAGATACAGAACAAGAGACTTAAGAACAATAAGCAGAAGATCAAAAAGCAGAAGAACATGAAGTATAAGACCAAAATGAAGAGCAAAATATATGCTCTAAATTCTAAGCAGAAGAAGACTAAGCAGTGTATGGGGGTGAGTCCGTTCCTACTCGTGGTGCCCCTGGAAAATGCCTGCTGCTGCAGGCTAAACTGAACACGGACAAATACTGTTGTAATTTAAATCTTTTGTGACAGCAAGAACGGAAGGATGAAAAATTCATACTTTGACAGATTACAAGTACAGGATTCTCTGTCACAAATAAGAATATGATGAAGAAGATGAAGTACAATATGAATAAGAATAATAGTTTAATAAGAAGAATATGAGTAATGTTAACAAAAAGATGAATAGCAAGAAGTTTAAGAAGAAGATAAAGAAGGTGAAGATGAAGAATAATTTGATGAAAAAGATGATGCTGCTGAAGATTATGAAGGAGAAAGTGTGTGAAAATTTTAAAAAGGTGAAGAGCATGGAAGTTGTGAAATATACATATTTGCCAAAATAGAAAAAACGTTAACAACATTGTCAATTTATTCGTCAATCCGAACATCTTTAAATAAAAAAAATATATATATGCTATTCCATTTGATTGGGTTAAACATCTATGCCTTTAATGTCTCCTCAACCTTCCCCAATACATTCTACATTACTCTTTGTTGTTTTCCTTCATGTACAATTAACCAACAAGGCAAGAATGGGTTTTTTTTAATTCCGATATTTTGTTCCCATAGACTTACATGGGACTTCCGGTATCGGTATCGGGTATCGCCGATATTTTAATGGTATCAGCGATACCATTCCGATTCCGATACTTTTGGATATCGGAAAGTATCGCTCAACCCTACTGAGGAGAAGTCAGTAAAACATTTTTTCAAAACCTTCCTGTCCTTAGAATCCAGTAAAATTGACCATTAATTTGTTAGAATTCTGACAGATTGATTCTTTCCCCTCTAGTTTTCAGCCCTGTTAAAGAAATATAGATGTCCTACATTTTTTCAGATGAGTTTCCTGTAAGTAGATCACACAGTGCCCAACGCTAAGCCCCCCAGCTGTAAAGGCAAGCGGGATAGACTGCCATAAATGAAGACCTCCAGAATTCCATTCAGCAGATTATTTTGTGGAAGAGGAGGATCCAGCAATATGAACTTAAACACCAACAACTTATTCCTCCCTCCCCACTGTTTGTGCCAAACATTCATGTGTCTAGAGAATAGCAATCCTCCGAGTCTCCGATCAGCCAACAGCGACCACATGTGTATAACCAGCCCCTGCTGTAGGAGAACGTAGACCACCGATCTGAAAATCCTTACCACTGGTCTGTGCTATTCATGGACATGTTGGGTCCTGCAGTCAGTTAGATTTAATTTACAGCTGGACTCTGTTATGGGAAAACTTTGTTCCATGGCACAGAAAATCTCAGTGAAAACATTTTCTTGGCCTGGATATCTGGGCGGGTTGTAAATATCACATTAGATGTTCGATGTTATATAATGTGAATCAGAACTGCAAAATCACACACAAGAGCAGGATCCAGTCACCGACATTTCATTAACAACGTAAGTATAAATGCTGAGGATAGAAAATAGTACTGAGAATACAGAAGGATTTTAGGTACTGTAGGATGATTTATAGATATTCAATGGAAATAAAGAAAGAACAAAAAAAGAAAAACAAAGAAAAAAGGAGAAATAAGAAAAAGAAAGAAAAAGAAAGAAAGACATGCAATAGATGATAGATAGATAGATAGATAGATTAGATAGATAGATAGATAGATAGATAGATAGATAGATAGATAGATAGATAGATAGATAGACATTTATATGCTTCTATTCGTCTTTCTACAGAAACCCTTCCTGGCATTATGATCCCAACTGATCCCATCACATTGGTTCTGACTATTATTTTAAGTCTCTTTTTTTGTCCTGTTTTTCTTTGGACGGAAAAAAAATGCTTATAATTTGCCCCCCGGACCTCGACCGCTACCAATCATTGGAAATCTGCACATTCTGGACACGGAGAGACCATATCTGACAATGCACCAGGTAACATTCAATCATTTGACTGTTTTATCCTAAATGGTTTTTATTCTGCTGCCTGGTAGGAATGGGAATATAATAAGTCACATAATGAAGAGAGTAAAGATATAATGTATATACAGTGTGGGTCATTTATATGGATACACCTAAATAAAATGGGAATGGTTGGAGATCTCAACTTCCTGTTTGTGGCACATTAGTATATGGAAGTGAGGAAACGTTTCAAGATGGGTGGTGACCATGGCGGCCATTTTGAAGTCGGTCATTTTGGATCCAACTTTTTTTTTTGCAATGGCAAGAGGGTCATGTGACACATCAAACTTATTGAGAATTTCACAAGAAAAACAATGGTGTGCTTGGTTGTAACATAACTTTATTCTTTCATGAGTTATTTACAAGTCTATGACCACTTATAAAATGTGTTCAAAGTGCTGCCCATTGGGTTGGATTGCCAATGCTACCCTCTTCTCCCACTTTTGACACAACTATAGTAACATCGCAGAAGAAATGCTAGTCTAAGGGAGACAGATTCCTTGTAGGAATGCTCGGACCTGACACCCATAATGTGGTGGTGCACCATCTTGCTTGAACAACTCAGGGAATGTGCCATCTTGAGTGCGTAAAGAGGGCAACACATCATCATGTAGCTATTGCAGATATCCAGTGGCATTGAGGTTTCCATTGATGAAGAATGGCCCCCACTATCTTTGTACCCCATATACCACACCATACCATCAATTATAGGTGTCAGGTCCGAGCATTCCTACATGAACAGTTTCCTGGAAAGTGCATTGGTCTTCGTGGGCCAGTTGAATGGCCACCAAGGTCTCCTGATCTAACCCCCTTAGACTTTTATCTTTGGGGTCATCTGAAGGCACTTATCTATGCTGTGAAGATACGAGCTGTGCAGCATCTGAAACAATGGATACTGGAAGCCTGTGCTAGCATTTCTTCTGCGGTGTTGCTATCAGTGTGTCAAGAGTGGGAGAAGAGGGTGCATTGACAATCCAACACAATGGGCAGCACTTTGAACGCATTTTATAAGTGATCATAAAGTTGTAAATCCTGTTGTTTCAGATATTGCACACCTCGTATCTTTACAGCATAGACAATTGCCATCAAATGACCCCAAAGATAAAAGTCTAGTGGGGTCAGATAGGGAGACCTTGTTGACCATTTGTGTCTTCCCTATGAAGAAGCCTACGCGAAACGCGCATCAGGGGTGCCACGGACCACTGAAGGTAATACCAGGCAGTCATTATCATTTACTTGCCATCTCCCTTTTTTCTTTTGCATTCCCTTAGCCACATTCCAAACAGATTTTTTTGAGTATATTATGCCCTGTTTACGAATAATTCATTCCAGGTTCATATACAGTACTAATTTTCTATGTGGCGTCTCAATTGATCCCTATTTGTATACGTAGAAGTCGGGCTTTATTCCGGCTCTATTTGCACACTTTGCACTTTAGTAAATAAGGATTCATTATTTATTTGTTCAATTAATGTATTCATATTGCTGATTGCATTTTTTTTGTATATATATATTCATTGCATTTAAGGGACTTCTTAGGATTTTTTATCCTGTTTGCTAATAGACTGCTCTTTACTCATTTATATATTGATATACAAGTGGTATTTTGATATTGAAATTGTTTCATTTTGGCCCACTTGGTGCACATTATAGCCACTTGTTTATTCTTATTTTAGCATACTTCATCTTTGTGGAATTACATATTTGTTATCCACAGTAGATTTCTGCTTCCTTCAGTGATCTTTCTCTTTGCATTTGTTCGCCTCCATTTTTAATTATATTGTTGTATTTTTAATTATATTTCAAATAAAAATATATTTTTATGGTAGCATAGTTTTTTTTCCCCCTTTTTGTGATGTTTTATATGCTGAAGCTGCCGTTTAGCTAGGCATTTTTTGTGTTTGAATATCTATTGTGAATAGTGTAACGTGTTATATACCGCATATATAGGAGTTATCAGTTAATTTACAGGAGGAGGAGGTGAGCTGTGACATCATCTATTGTGAATTGTATCATGTTTTATCTATTGTATACAGAGCGGTTATCAGTAATTGTACAGGAGGAGGAGGTGAGCTTTGATATCATCTATTGTGAATGATGGATCCTGTGTTATCTGCTGTATATAGAGGTGTTATCAGTCATTGTACAGGAGGAGGAGGTGAGCTGTGACATCACCTATTGTGAATGGTGGATCCTGTGTTATCTACTGTATATAGAGGTGTTATCAGTCATTGTACAGGAGGAGGAGGTGAGCTGTGACATCACCTATTGTGAATGGTGGATCCTGTGTTATCTACTGTATATAGAAGTGTTATCAGTCATTGTACAGGAGGAGGAGGTGAGCTGTGACATCACCTATTGTGAATGGTGGATCCTGTGTTATCTACTGTATATAGAGGTGTTATCAGTCATTGTACAGGAGGAGGAGGAGAGCTGTGACATCATCTATTGTGAATGGTGGATCCTGTGTTATCTACTGTATATAGAGTGTTATCAGTCATTGTACAGGAGGAGGAGAGTGAGCTGTGACATCACCTATTGTGAATGGTGGATCCTGTGTTATCTACTGTATATAGAGGTGTTATCAGTCATTGTAAATGAGGAGGAGGAGAGCTGTGACATCACCTATTGTGAATGGTGGATCCTGTGTTATCTACTGTATATAGAGGTGTTATCAGTCATTGTACAGGAGGAGGAAGTGAGCTGTGACATCCCCTATTGTGAATGGTGGATCCTGTGTTATCTACTGTATATAGAGGTGTTATCAGTCATGGTACAGGAGGAGGAGGTGAGCTGTGATATCATCTATTGTGAATGGTGGATCCTGTGTTATCTACTGTATATAGAGGTGTTATCAGTCATTGTACAGGAGGAGGAGGTGAGCTGTGACATCACCTATTGTGAATGGTGGATCCTGTGTTATCTACTGTATATAGAGGTGTTATCAGTCATTGTAAATGAGGAGGAGGAGAGCTGTGACATCACCTAATTGTGAATGGGGGATCCTGTGTTATCTACTGTATATAGAGGTGTTATCAGTCATTGTACAGGAGGAGGAGTGAGCTGTGACATCACCTATTGTGAATGGTGGATCCTGTGTTATCTACTGTATATAGAGGTGTTATCAGTCATTGTACAGGAGGAGGAAGTGAGCTGTGACATCACCTATTGTGAATGGTGGATCCTATGTTATCTACTGTATATAGAGGTGTTATCAGTCATTGTACAGGAGGAGGAGGTGAGCTGTGACATCACTATTGTGAATGGGGATCCTGTGTTATCTACTGTATATAGAGGTGTTATCAGTCATTGTACAGGAGGAAGAGGTGAGCTGTGACATCACTATATGTGAATGGGGATCCTGTGTTATCTACTGTATATAGAGGTGTTATCAGTCATTGTACAGGAGGGTGAGCTGTGACATCACCTATTGTGAATGGGGATCCTGTGTTATCTACTGTATATAGAGGTGTTATCAGTCATTGTCAGGAGGAGGAGGTGAGCTGTGACATCACCTATTGTGAATGGTGGATCCTGTGTTATCTACTGTATATAGAGGTGTTATCAGTCATTGTACAGGAGGAGAGGTGAGCTGTGACATCATATATTGTGAATGGTGGATCCTGTGTTATCTACTGTATATAGAGGTGTTATCAGTCATTGTACGGGAGAGGAGTGAGCTGTGACATCACCTATTGTGAATGGTGGATCCTGTGTTATCTACTGTATATAGAGGTGTTATCAGTCATTGTACAGGAGGAGGAGGAGGTGAGCTGTGACATCACCTATTGTGAATGGTGGATCCTGTGTTATCTGCTGTATATAGAGGTGTTATCAGTCATTGTACAGGAGGAGGTGAGCTGTGATATCACCTATTGTGAATGGGGGATCCTGTGTTATCTACTGTATATAGAGGTGTTATCAGTCATTGTACAGGAGGAGGAGGAGGTGAGCTGTGACATCACCTATTGTGAATGGTGGATCCTGTGTTATCTACTGTATATAGAAGTGTTATCAGTCATTGTACAGGAGGAGGTGAGCTGTGACATCATCTATTGTGAATGGGGGATCCTGTGTTATGTGTGATCTCTGATTGTCTAAGTATCACTTGTTGCATAGAGGGGAGAGAAGAATGTCACCTGTTGTGATTCTCAGGTTGTTTTCTATATGTAGAAGTGTTATCAGTTATCATTTGTACAGGAGTGGAAGAAGATGAGCTGTGATATCACCAGTTGTGAATTGTGAATCTTGGATTGTCCAGTTATTAGTAGAGATGAGCGACTTTGGCTCCGGGAGGGTCGAGTCAGGTTTCGTAACCACCCGACTTTCCCAAAAGTCGAGTCAAACAAAGTCAGCCGACTAACGGAAAAGGTCGAGTCCGAGTCGAAAATCCGACCCCAATGCAAGTCAATGGGGAAGCAAAGTCGGCAGGGAGTGGAGGACATTAAACACACCTACAGTGCTCATTTCAATGCCAACTACATCAATTCTTATTACTTAAGCTTGTCAATCTTAATTTACTTTATAATACTAGTAACGAATTGAAAAATGGGGGTTATTTGGCTAAAGTTGTTGGGGGGCAGGGCTGGCTTCAGGTTTTCGTGGGCCCCAGACCAAAGAGTCTCAGTGGGCCTCTTTAACACATACCACAATTCATGATGCTCCAATATGGCACAGAAATATCGGTATAGTACAATGACAAATACTTCACTTCTTACATTACATAAGTGATATCTATTGTAAATTCTACAATAGCTCCAAAAACCGGACACTATATTCCTCCATACAGTATTATGACCACCACATAGTGCGCCATACAGAATAATGAGCCCCATATATTGCTCCATACATAATTGGTCCCATATAATGTTCCATACAGTATATGATGAGCTTCACATAATGCTACAGTATATGATGCTCCAGTATATGATGGGCCCCATGGATGATGCTCCAGTGTATGATGGGCCTATATAATGCTCCATGTATAAAGGGCCCCATATAATGCTCCAGTGTATAATGGGCCCCATATTTAATTCTTCAGTGTATAATGCTCCCCATATATTGCACCAAACATTAAAAAAAATGAAGTACCTCTCCTCGCTGGGCACTGCTCTACTCTGGACTCATCAGCGACGCCATCTTCCAGTTCTCTGCACTGTGACTGTTCAGGCAGAGGGCGCACAGACATGACGTCATCGCCCTCTCTGACCTGAATGTCACTGTCAGAAAACCCGGAAGACGTCACAGCGGTGGAGCAGGGAGAGGTAAGTATTGCAAGTGCTGGGGCCCTGAGCAAGCAGGGGGGGCCTCATAGTACGCCGGTGTCTGTGACGGTGAGTGGGCATCCCCACCGTCAGAGACAACGGTGTACTAAGAGGGGCCCTGTGCCAGTGCTGTCGCCCACGAGAGGGCCCCCTACCTGCTCAGGGCCCCGGCACTTGCCCGGGTGCGTCAGCTGCTGACGTCGGCCCTGGGGGGGTACAGCCCAGTTAGGGAGGTGGAAAAACTGGCATATGTTGAGGTGTAGGCTGGACGTTCAGCAGGTGCAAATGGAGGAATTGGAGAAATCGGAGGAAGTGGAGGACAAAGCGAGCCATTTTGCTGGCAGCCTATGTGTCATCAGGGAAAGGTGGTACAAAATCCTTTGAAACCCAGGCATGGTTCATTTTAATGAAGGTGAGATCACCAACATTTTGGGTCGACAGCCGGGTTCTTCTTTCTGTCAGGATTGATCCAGCAGCACTGAAGACTCTTTCAGATAGCACACTACCAGCAGGGCAAGCGAGATCCTGTAAGGCATATTGTGCCAATTCAGGCCAGGTGTCCAGTTTACAAGCCCAGTAGTCAAAGGGGAATGAACTGCGAGGGAGAACATCGATAGGGGATGAGAGATAATTTTGAACCATAGTTGACAACTGCTCAGGGGCGTAACTAGGAACGGCAGGGCCCCACAGCAAACTTCACGATGGGGCCCCCCCCCTCGCGCGTTGCCAATCCCGGTCTACCCAAGTTGTGTTAAGAAAGATACCTTTATTATCCAAAATTAGAGGTTTTTGGACTAATGATAGTGAAATAACAGAAAAGAACCAATTCCCAGGAAGCAACTGAGGTAGTGACGAAGGTAGGCTTTCTCCAGAGTAAATGTGTGAAGAAACTTGTAATCCAGCCTGCAAATTGCTTTCAAAACAGATGATTTATTCAGTAGAACAACAGTCCGGTATACAGAATAATCTAAGATTGTTCTGTATACCGTACTTTCCGTACTTTTGTTCTACTGAATAAATCATCAATTTTGAAAGCAATTTATGGGCTAGATTACAAATTTCTTCTTCACAAGAATAATGCAACATAATTACCTTATTCAGCAGTTTCCTGGGGCCCTAGGCCCCTGATGGGGCCTGCAGTTTCCTGGGGCCCTAGGCCCCTAATGGGGCCTGCAGTTTCCTGGGACCCAAGGTCTCTAATGGGGCATGCAGTTTTCTTTGGACCTAGGCCCCTAATGGGGCCTGCTGCTTCCTTTGGACCTAGGCCCCTAATGGGGCCTGCTGCTTCCTTTGGACCTAGGCCCCTAATGGGGCCTGCTGCTTCCTTTGGAACTAGGCCCCTAATGGGGCCTGCTGTTTCCTAGGGCCCCATTAGGGGCCTGCTGCTTCCTGGGCCTCTAATGTGGCCCGCTGTGTCCTGGGGCCCCTGATACACTCACATCTCCCCCCTCCGCTCTCCCCCCTCTCCTCAAGTGCCGGGACGGGAAGCTGTGGCTGCCGCGTCCCTGTAAAAGAGAGTCAGACTCAGCAAGCATACTTACCAATCTGCCAATCCTCAGGTGACTGCGTCCTCCAGCTCTTCTGCTCCGCGCGCCGCTCCGTCCTCCACGCTCCGACGTTCACCACGCCAGCCTTGCATGTGACGTGAGAGCGCTCACGTCCCCACGTCACATGACACAGAAGTGCCGGACTGCTCGGGGCCCGTCCCACCTCCTCTCATAGTAGCGCCGGAGGTGGTGGCGGGCCCCATATCAGACTCACACCACGGGCAGCTTGCATGGGCGTACCCAGGGTCAAAACTAGGGGGGGGCAAGCCAATATCGCATTTTATACAGGTTACATCATATACACTGTACATTATACTGCATATTAGGTATGGAGCATTAGAACTGTTGTATATTGTATAATACAGCAGTGTATGCGACATATATAAATACGCATATATTATACATGGCACACTAACCTCTATACCAAGAATAGGAGGCATTATAACCTGTATGTGAAAAGTATAATACAGCAGTGTATATACACTCTATATACCGCACACGATGTGCATGACCTGTATACACCATATACTACACTTATTTTGAAGTAAAAAAAAAAACAAAACAGGAACAAATACAATACTTAAAATAAAGAACAAGTAAAGTTAAAAATCAACAAACTTACTGGTATTTCAGTGGGAACTATGGGCCTGCTTTTGGCTAATGAGATGGTCAATGTTCGGTTCCATATTTGTCACAAGTGAAGCAATTTTCTCTTTCTTGATATCATTATTTCCTAGGGATTCCAAATTGCTATTAGTAAAATACCAATATATATACAGCGCTACAAAAACAATTACCAGCAATAAAACTGCCCACACAGAGACATATAGCCTGCACTGCCCACCACTGCAGCCTTGCCAATCCATATCATTTCATCCTCATCAGTGCACATAGTGGCGCAACTCCGCTTTTAGCTCAGGCTCAGACTGGTGTGGTGCGAGAGTCCCTAATAGGCAGGTAAATGTCCCCAATAGGCAGCATTGGTCCCAATAGGCAGCATAGGTCCCCAATAGACAGCATAGGTCCCCAATAGACAGCATAGGTCCCCAATAGGCAGCATAGGTCCCCAATAGGCAGGTAAATGTCCCAATAGGTAGCATAGGTCCCCAATACGCAGCATATGTCCTCAATAGGCAGCATAATCCCCCATAGGCAGCATAGTCCCCAATAGGCAGCATAGTAGTCCCCAGTAGGCAGCATAATCCCCCATAAGCAGCATAGTCCCCAATAGCCAGCATAATCCCCCAATAGCCAGCATAATCCCCCAATAGCCAGCATAATCCCCAATAGCCAGCATAATCCCCCCATAGCCAGCATAATCCCCATAGCCAGCATAATCCCCCCATAGCCAGCATAATCCCCCAATAGCCAGCATAATCCCCCTATAGGCAGCATAATCCCCCCATAGCCAGCATAATCCCCCATAGCCAGCATAATCCCCCCATAGCCAGCATAGTCCCCAATAGCCAGCATAATCCCCCATAAACAGCATAGTCTCCAATAGCCAGCATAATCCCCCAATAGCCAGCATAATCCCCCCATAGCCAGCATAATCCCCCCATAGCCAGCATAATCCCCCAATAGCCAGCATAATCCCCCATAGCCAGCATAATCCCCATAGCCAGCATAATCCCCCAATAGCCAGCATAATCCCCCAATAGCCAGCATAATCCCCCAATAGGCAGCATAATCCCCCCATAGCCAGCATAATCCCCCCATAGGCAGCATAATCCCCCATAGCCAGCATAATCCCCAATAGCCAGCATAATCCCCCATAGGCAGCATAATCCCCCATAGGCAGCATAGTCCCCAATAGCCAGCATAATCCCCCAATAGCCAGCATAATCCCCCAATAGCCAGCATAATCCCCATAGCCAGAATAATCCCCCAATAGCCAGCATAATCCCCAATAGCCAGCATAATCCCCCAATAGGCAGCATAATCCCCCAATAGCCAGCATAATCCCCCCATAGCCAGCATAGTCCCCAATAGCCAGCATAATCCCCCATAGCCATCATAATCCCACAATAGGCAGCATAATCCCCATAGCCAGCATAATCCCCCAATAGCCAGCATAATCCCCCAATAGCCAGCATAATCCCACAATAGGCAGCATAATCCTCATAGCCAGCATAATCCCCCCATAGCCAGCATAATCCCCCAAAAGCAGCATAATCCCCCATAGCCAGCATAATCCCCCCATAGCCAGTATAATCCCCCATAGGCCGGGCCTGGCGTAAAAAAAAAAATGCCAGTACTCACCTATCTCCCCCGCTGCTCTGAAGAAGCGCGCTCGTCTCCGTCTTCTTCTGGCACAGGCGGCGTGACGTCATCAGGGCGCGCAGGCGGCGTGATGACGATCACGTCGCCTGTGCTGCATATGGAAGGCCACAAGGCCTTCCTCACTCACAGCAGCATTCCGCCCGCCGCGATTAAAGGGCCCGCCGCCCGCCGGCAATGAACAGTCAGTTCATTGTCGGCGGGGCCGGTTCTTACACGGTGGGTACGCCCATGGCAGCTTGCGGAACTACCGTGGTTGTAGGTGAAGCAGCTGCAGCAGGGATGGGCCCCCTTCTAGCCCGGGCCCTGTGGCAGCTGCTTCCCCTGCTTCCACGATAGTTCCGCCCCTGCAACTGCTGTCTCCTGTCTGTTGCAATCGATTCAGTATTAACAGTCGTGTGAGCGGTACTCGAGAAATCAGTCCACAACATGGTCATGAAACCCTGTCTCCAACGCTACTTCGGCTGTGTGCACCACGAACACATCTTCCATGTTTCCCATAACGGCTCGTGGTAGAACCTGCACCGCTGCTGTGTGCTGGGAATGCCTCTAACAAACAGTTTACCAGAGTTGCTTGTTTTTTTGCCAATATTAGCTCTAGGTTCTCCGGTGGCATGATGTTCTGTAATTTGCCTTTATAGCGTGGATCGAGGATGCTGGCCAACCAGTAGTCGTCATCCTTCATAATTTTGGCAATGTGGGGGTCCCTTTTTAGGATCCACAAGACATAATCACACATGTGGGCCAATGTTCCAGGAGTCAATGATACACTGCTAGTGGTGGGTGGAGGAGCACTTTCTGCCAAATCCACATCCCTCCAGTCACACACAAACCCTGTACCTGACCTTGGCAAGCCAACATTTTCTCTTGCCCCCTGAGAAGCATCCTCCTCCTCAAAATAATCATCCCCATCATCCTCCTTCTCTTCCTCTTCTTCCTCCACCTCATCCGAGACAGTTCCCTGAGCAGACAATGACTGACTGTCATCAAGGCTTCCCTCCTCCTCCTCCTCCCTGCAGACGCCTGATCCTTAATGTGCGTCAAAGTTTGCATGAGCAGACACACAATTGGGATGCTCATGCTTATGAAGGAGTGGTCTGCGCTTACCAGCTGTGTGCATTCCTCAAAACACTGAAGGACTTTACAGAGGTCTTTGCAGAGGTCTTTCAGCTTTGACCACTGCACACCTGACAACTCGATGTCTGCCCTCAAACTACCTGCCCTTGTATCCTCCCACAAATGCATTACAGCCTGCCTCTCTTCGCACAGCCTCTCAACCATGTGCATGGTGGAGTTCCACCTTGTTGCAACGACTATGATTAGGCTGTGCTTGGGGAGGTGGAGTGATCGCTGCAGCCTCTGCATACTGGAGTCTATGGGTTAGTGACGGATGTGCGAGCAAAGTCTTCGCACCTTATGGAGCAGGGCTGGTAACTCCGGATAATTATTTATGAAGCACTGCACCACCAGGTTCAAGGTTTGAGCCAGGCAAGGTATGTATCTGAGTTTTGCCAGAGCTATGGCCGCCACAAAATTACGTCCGTTATCACTGACTACCTTGCCTGGCTCAAGATATAGACTGCCCAGCCATGACTCAGTTTCTCGCTGCAAGTAGTCGGCCAGTACCTCCGCGATGTGTATGCTGTCGCCCAAAGTTATCATCTTTAAAACAGCCTGCTGACGATTACCACTAGCTGTTCGATAGTGTGACACCTCGTGTGCAAGACTGGCAGCTGCGGATGGAGTGCTCATGCGACTGCGCTCTGTCTACAAGCTTTCGCTTCTGGAGTAGGAGGAGGAGGGTCAAACACCTACAGCCAACTGTTGCCTAACCAGTGGGCTAGGCAGCACTCTCCCACCGCCGCTGTCCCCTGTGGACCCTGCATCCACCACTTTAACCCAGTGCGCAGTAATGGAAACGTAACGGCCCTGGCCATGCCTACTGGCCCATGCATCTGTTGTGAGGTGCACCTTTCTACTCACTGATTGTTTGAGTGCATGGACAATGCGGTCTTTCACATGCAGGTGGAGGGCAGGAATGGCTTTTCTAGAAAAGAAGTGCCGACTGGGTAGGTCATAATGTGGGACAGCGTATCCCATGAGTTCTCGGAAAGCTGCTCTTTCAACCAAATGGAAGGGCATCATATCTAATGAGATCAGTTTGTCAATGTAGATGTTCAAAGCCAGTGAGGGTTAGTAGTCCGTCCACGATTGCAAGTGCATGGTGTTTAAATGTCTAAGCATGCAACTGGTATTCAATTTTTAGGAGATTTTTCCCTCGGCTAAAGGTCCTTCTGCACTTGTGTAGCCCAGCTATGCAGGCACACATAAAATCCAGGAGAGTGCACAGGAAGGTAACCGCAAAAGCTTGATATTTATGCACTTCACTCACACTTTTAGACACACCCATCAGGGGTACAAGAGGAAGTGACACTTAGCAATCCGAGTTCAGTCAGTTTCCTGTCTTCGGACAGTGCAGTTCAGTCCAGTGGAGTCTGGACTTGGAGAGAGAGAAGGGAGGACTGAATCCTCGCAGAGCTAACGTAGCTCAACTGACAAGCAAGTGGAGGCTAGTACGGGTGAAGTGGATCATCCTAGCCTAGTCAGAGCTACCCTTAATCAGTACCTCAACAGAAGCTGGAGGAAGGAGGATACTGAGAGCTGCTCAGCGAGCTCTAGAAGAAAGCTGACATTACCATCGAAGTTACAATTGCTTGTGCTAAGAGCGAGAGCAGGGCGAAGGGCAGTGGAGAAGATAGAGAAGTGCTTTAGGTATTGGACTGCCTGCACTAAATTGCCGGACACCGGAGTCCGAGGTGTTGCTACAGTTTCAAGCTTAGTAACAAGATTACCGGAGGCATCTGGACTACAGGTCGCAGAGAGCAGCCCTAAGTGTCAATACGTAACCGGAGACAGGGAAAACAGGAGTCTAGCCTGATCAGCAAATATAGACTTAGTTTTCACCACTTAGAAGTTTCCACCACAATGTTGGCCGGGCAGTACAGCTATTGAGAAAGCTGGAGATTCAGAGTTAACTTCGCTTCAGGCAAGTTGGACTCACCTACATTCGAAGTAAAGGAGGCCTCTAACCTGCTCAGCGGTTACCTGAATGTGCATTCTCCACCCCGACCAGCTCCCCGGGATCTGCTTGAACCATCTACCAGTAAAAGGTATGGAAAGAAGCTGCATTGTGTGTGACTGAATTATTACTACACCCTGCATCATCACCATAGACTTCCAGGGACCCGTCTCACCTGTGGGAGACTACCACCAAGCTGCCCCATAACATCCCCTGTGAAAGTCCTTATAGCAGCGCTGGTACAATTACCAGAAACCACAGGTGGCGTCACGAACTATCCTAATAATCCCCTGTAAATATCTCCCCCATCGCTTGACTGCCAGGGCCACGGACCGAGCCACCGCTACCAGTGACAACTCCCATAGATTTCCATGGGCTCGGCTCCGAGTACCCCATAGCCCTGGTATCCACAATTGTGGAGCGAGTCAAAATCTTTGGCGTCACGAACAGGATACGAAAGCTTGCAATTGTGAGTCCTGTGTGTCTAGTGAACTGTTTGCTGCATTTGGCGCCAAAATACCGCCATCTTTACCGCAAAATTCGCGCCCTCAGGCGCTGGTGAAGAAGGGGGGCGTACTTGAAAGTGCGCGCTGGTTCCCTGGCCCCGCCCCCAACTCTGACGCGGCGGCAGGTCCCGTGAAACAGGAAGTGAACGCTCTGACATCACAGTCCAGCGACGAAGGTCCTGTCTCCACCGCTGTGTCTGCGACGAAGGTCCTGTCTCCACCGCTGTGCCTGCTACGAAGGTCCTGTCTCCACCGCTGTGCCTGCGACGCTGCAGCCTGTGAGAGAGGTAGGCTCAGATTAACCAAGGGGGCACCAATATGTCACAGCAACCGGCAGACGGAGCGGCCCCCGCCGGAGGCCCCAATAGCCCACCGCTTGGCGTCGTACCGCAGGATGGGGGTGCAGGCCCCTCACCTGGCCCGGTGGTCCCGCTAATGCCGCTAACCCTCCCATACATGCCTGGAGCGAAATGGCTCCCCCAGTACAGCGGCGAGTCAGGCACCCTGCCAGGGTTTAAACGGAAAATATGTAGCATCTTAGATATGTACTCCATGACTGAAAAGCAAAAAGCTGCTGTGGTAATAGGACAGTTAGCTGGTGCGGCTGAGAGAGAAGTAGAGACTTGGCCCATTGCAGACCAGGAGTCGGTACCTGCGATACTCTTAAAGCTACAGGCCATCTTCGAGGACCACACAGAAACGGATCTCCGGATGGCATTTTATCAGTGCTTCCAGGGACCGGGTGACAGTATTCGGGACTACGCCTGCCGACTACAGGGGGCCCTGCGAGCTCTCAAACAGGCTAACCCCACAAGTCCCATTGATGAGAGCCAAATGTTAAAAGAGCAATTCGTGCGGGGACTGAGGTCTCCAGAGGAAGGCAGGACTGTAAACTGGTGGTCTTTGGATCATCCAGATGCCACTTTTGATGCTCTAAAGGACATGGCAATAAAGGGACTGCGACCCCTGGAAAAGCCTGAGGTGGCAAATCAGTATCACCCGGGTGAAGCCACTCTTAAGCCGGCAGTACCCACCTTTTCCCCGCAGGTGGCAGAAGCTAAAACGCAGGTGGCGCCCCCTAGTGAGTTGGAATGTCTGCGCTCAGAAGTGCGCCAGCTGACTAAGAACTTGGCCACTGTAATGGAGGCCCTGCAACTGCGGAAAGAGGAAGGAGGGAAGATCCAACTAGCCGACTGTCCGGAGAATGTTCCTTGGACGAACTGGAGGAAATGGAGGACGTCGCCACACCGGAGGAGGACCACGCCACCCCCAGGAGCGACTCCGGAGCAACACCATCCTCGCCGGGAGATCGTCTGCTACTGCTGCAACCAAAAAGGTCATATGGCTCAGCAATGTCCTTTAAACGAGCCGATCCTGGGTCAGAGGGCCAACACCCAGGAGTAGATTCATCAGGCCCCTTAGACTGGAACCGCAGGTTCGTGGGTGGACGGCCCTACCTGTCCATGATTCTGGACGGGATTGCAATCCCTGCACTGCTGGACACGGGATCTCAGGTGACCATCATACCTGACGTCCTTTACAATAAATTTTGGTCCATGGACAGCCTCCAGCCCCCGAGCCCTGACTTGACAGTGTACGCTACCAATGGTCTCCCTGTTGAAGTAATTGGAGCCAAAAACGTAAATGTAAAAGTGGGCAGGGTGGAGCTGAAGGATCAGGGACTCCTAGTAGTCAGGACCGTAAATGAGGAAAATGGTCTAAATGTGATACTAGGTACTAACATTATCAGTAACTGTCTGGGAGAAGTTGTGTTTTTGCTCCAACAGCTCGCTGAAGTTGCCAAGCCAAAGCACAAGGGAGTGATCCAGAGGGAGATCCGGGCCCTGATGTGCCAGCAGCAAGCGAAGCTTACAGATGGTGAAATCGGTAATGTACGGGTCACAGACTCGAACCCCATTGTAATACCCCCAATGAGTGAAATGTTAATATGGTGTAGAGCAGCCATGGGTCTGAGAGGACAGAACTACCAAGCAGTAGTAGAACCCCATCGCTCAGAACACAGACCTACACTCATGATTGCTAGAGGGGTAGTGGAAGTAGTAAATGGGAGAGAACCAGTACGACTTCTCAACTGGGGGGACGATGAAATAAATTTGCCACGTTATGCTACAGTTGCTAAATTACATGCCGTAGATAATAATTCTATCCTCACAACCGAGTCCTTAGCCTCCCGCCAGCCAGCGGAGGATAATGATCCGGCAACCCCGGTAGCGGACTGGTGTCAGCAGCTTCATATAGGGACAGACACCACTTCCGTCCACCAGAAACAGGGGGTACTACGGGTGGTACAAGAGTACGCACAAGTATTTAGCAAGCACCCACTTGATTTTGGGACCATTAAGGGAGTACAGCATCATATCCCTACAGGCAGTCATCCTCCCATCAAAGAGCGGCACAGGCCCATACCTCCAGCCCATTATCAGAAAGCTAAGGAAATGCTGCATGACATGAAGAAAGCCGGGGTGATAAGGGATAGTTGTAGCCCCTGGGCAGCACCTCTGGTTCTAGTGAAGAAAAAGGATGGTAGCATGCGAATGTGTGTAGACTATAGGCAAGTAAATCGTATAACACATAAAGATGCATACCCATTACCACGTATAGAGGAATCCTTAGCTGCTCTGAAAACGGCTAACTACTTTTCTACCCTCGACCTTACTAGTGGGTACTGGCAAGTGGCTGTGGCTGAGGAGGACCGGGAGAAAACTGCTTTCACCACCCCAATGGGACTCTGCGAGTTCGATAGGATGCCGTTTGGTCTCAGCAGTGCCCCAGGAACATTCCAGAGGGTGATGGAGAGCTGTCTGGGACATCTCAACTTCGAAACTGTGCTGCTGTACTTGACGACGTAATTGTGTACTCTAAGACATATGAAGATCATCTGAAGCACCTGGCGGAGGTATTTGAGTCATTGTCCAAGTTTGGGATGAAACTAAAGCCCTCTAAATGCCACCTGCTCAAACGGAAGGTACAGTACTTGGGACACATTGTCAGTTCCGAAGGAGTAGCGCCAGACCCCGAGAAGGTCACAGCTATTCAGAAATGGCCAGAGCCGAAGAACTTAAAAGAGGTGCGTCAGTTCCTGGGATTAACAGGTTACTACAGGAGGTTTGTAAAAGATTACACTAAGAAAGCGGCACCTTTGCAGGACCTCCTGGTAGGACAACCTCTTAAGAGCAGAAACCTTCCATTCAATTGGGGAAAAGAACAAGCTGAGGCATTCAAAGAGATGAAAGAGATCCTTACCGGCGATGAAATCTTAGCCTACCCAGATTACAGCCAACCGTTCCTGCTATACACAGATGCCAGTAACGAAGGATTAGGAGCGGTCCTCAGTCAGAAGCAGAACGGCCAAGAAAAAGTCATCGCATATGCCAGCAGAAAACTCAGGCCAACTGAGAGGAATCCGGAAAACTATAGCAGCTTCAAACTGGAGTTCCTGGCGCTGGTCTGGGCCATTACCGAAAGATTTAAACATTACCTTGCCTCCAACCGGTTCACTGCGTTTACAGACAACAACCCCTTGACGCATCTGGAAACAGCCAAGCTGGGAGCCATGGAGCAACGTTGGATGGCTCGGTTATCAAACTACCAGTTTACCATCAAATACAGAGCGGGCCGTAAAAATGCTAACGCGGACGCCTTGTCCAGAATGCCGCATGAATCTGACACGGAGGAAGAGTCAGACGATCTGGAAGAAATCGAGCTACCTGCGTTCCACCGAAATGGGATGGTCCAAGAGCAACGAGTCTACAGGAAGCGGTGTGGTGAGATGTTGAACCCTTTACCTCATCACAGCTGGAAGGAGACTCAGGACAGCGATCCCGTGGTCAGCCGTATCAAGGAGTTGATAAAACAGGAAGGTTCCTCCTTGGAGAAAGATGCATCCATGCCAGCAAAGCTCCTGTGGAACGAGAGAAGCCGGTTGTTCATATACCGTGAGAAGTTGTGCAGGAGATACGTCGACCCAAGGACCCATGAGATGGTTTGGCAAATAGTGGTCCCGAGAGCAGACATCCAAATGGTGCTGGAAGCATACCACGATCAAGCAGGACACTTTGGCTGGAGAAAGCTGGAGACCCTATTGAGGTGCCGGTTCTACTGGGTAGGGATGCGCAGCTCCATCGAGAAGTGGTGTCGGAACTGTGGACCCTGTGGCCTCAGGCGAAAAGACTACAGTAGCCAGAAGGCACCCTTGCAGCCTATCCGGACGACTCGTCCCTTGGAGATCGTGGCATTGGATCACGTCAAGTTGTCCCCAAGCAGGTCAGGATACACATATGCCCTGACCATGGTGGATCACTATTCCCGGTTTCTGGTGGTCGCCCCTGTCAAAGATATGACAGCAGAGACAGCAGCAAGAACCTTCCAAGCAAGTTTCTGCAGACCACACGGATATCCAGAGCAGGTACTGACTGATCGAGGTCCAGCCTTTGAAGCTGAACTGTTTCAGGAATTTTGTCAATTGTATGGATGTAAAAAGATCAGAACGACACCATACCACCCTCAGACCAATGGCCTTTGTGAAAAAATGAATCACATTGTCATCGACTTACTGAAAACTGTACCACTGGAAGAAAGAAATCGGTGGCCAGACTTGTTACCTGACCTGGTCGACTTGTACAACCACATCCAGTAAGTTCCACCAACTGCACTCCAGCCTACCTTATGAGAGCAAGGCCGGGAAGGCTGCCTATGGACTTAGAACTCGGTGTGGTAGAACCAGAGGCTGATAACAATGCTGAAGATTGGGACACAAATCGACAAGAACAGTACAAGAGAGTACAAGCCTGCGTAGAAGACAGTCTCAACAAAGTAAGAGAAAAGCAAGAGATGAACTATAACAAAAATGCTCCCGCTAAGCCTTTAATGCCTGGAGAAATGGTGCTCAAAAGGAAAAGAAGAACACACAAGTTGGATGATCAGTGGGAACAGGAGCCCTATGTCGTGCAAAATTCCAATTTCGATAACAGCAAGGTCTGTACCATCAGCAAGGATGGAGGAAAAACGACGGCAACTGTGTCTAGAGATCATTTAAAGTTGTGTCCTGGCCCATTAAAGCTCCGTGAAGAAAACCCTGTTGTTCATCAAGAAGAGAGTGCTGAAGCGGTCATACACATGGATTTGGGAGATTTACCTGCAGATTGGCCCAGATTAGGAGACGCTGTAATTATTCCTGTGCTGCAGTTTTATCAACCGCAAGAGGAGTCTCTACAACCGGTCATACCAATTGTGCCAGTAGAGCCAGTTCCAGCAGAACCTGTTCCGGCAGACCCTCAACCGTTAGAACCCCAAGAAGCGGACCCGCAAGAAGCAGCGCCACAAGAAGTGGAATCCCTTGGTGAAGCTGGTGAAGCAGTACCGCCTCGTCCAGTCACTAGCACGCTTGCCAGATCCATAGAAAGGTTGAGACAGTATTATCGTTTGCCGTTACGCAGAACAGAAAGGTTAGAGAATACCATACCTGACGCTACCCCACGTAGGTCAGAACGTATCACTAAAGGTAAACTACCTATTCGCTATCAGGAGTAGTCCTAGTAGACTAGTTAGCAAGACCCAGATAGGGTTTATTGCATCTGAAAAATTGTATAAAGTTTGAAAAAGTATTAATGTAATTATTTGAAATGTGTTTTAACCATGCCAATGGACTGCGTGGCTGTGGACTATGCCAGCCCAAAAACTTTCACTTGTAAATAGTTGCGCTACGGTGCTTTATCTTGGTTTGACACGAAACCATTACTATCATCCTCTGAAGAAAAACCCGTATGGTGGGCCTAGAGTGAGGTCTGCAGTCAGAAGTCCTGCAGCCCACCCAGGACCCACGTGGGAGGTTTTTGGTGCGGGTCCTCCACAAGTATCTAGTATTTATGAACACGTTTGATATTTTGATACTTTTGTATTCTTCATTGTACAAATTGTAACGTTCAAGAAGTCTTACCTCCCGCATGGGAAGTGTTAATATGTTGATGTTAATGCAAAACAAAAATGTTCTTTTCTCTTTTACAGCCCGGGAGTGCTGTGTTTTACCAAGGGGGGATGTGTAGCCCAGCTATGCAGGCACACATAAAATCCAGGAGAGTGCACAGGAAGGTAACCGCAAAAGCTTGATATTTATGCACTTCACTCACACTTTTAGACACACCCATCAGGGGTACAAGAGGAAGTGACACTTAGCAATCCGAGTTCAGTCAGTTTCCTGTCTTCGGACAGTGCAGTTCAGTCCAGTGGAGTCTGGACTTGGAGAGAGAGAAGGGAGGACTGAATCCTCGCAGAGCTAACGTAGCTCAACTGACAAGCAAGTGGAGGCTAGTACGGGTGAAGTGGATCATCCTAGCCTAGTCAGAGCTACCCTTAATCAGTACCTCAACAGAAGCTGGAGGAAGGAGGATACTGAGAGCTGCTCAGCGAGCTCTAGAAGAAAGCTGACATTACCATCGAAGTTACAATTGCTTGTGCTAAGAGCGAGAGCAGGGCGAAGGGCAGTGGAGAAGATAGAGAAGTGCTTTAGGTATTGGACTGCCTGCACTAAATTGCCGGACACCGGAGTCCGAGGTGTTGCTACAGTTTCAAGCTTAGTAACAAGATTACCGGAGGCATCTGGACTACAGGTCGCAGAGAGCAGCCCTAAGTGTCAATACGTAACCGGAGACAGGGAAAACAGGAGTCTAGCCTGATCAGCAAATATAGACTTAGTTTTCACCACTTAGAAGTTTCCACCACAATGTTGGCCGGGCAGTATAGCTATTGAGAAAGCTGGAGATTCAGAGTTAACTTCGCTTCAGGCAAGTTGGACTCACCTACATTCGAAGTAAAGGAGGCCTCTAACCTGCTCAGCGGTTACCTGAATGTGCATTCTCCACCCCGACCAGCTCCCCGGGATCTGCTTGAACCATCTACCAGTAAAAGGTATGGAAAGAAGCTGCATTGTGTGTGACTGAATTATTACTACACCCTGCATCATCACCATAGACTTCCAGGGACCCGTCTCACCTGTGGGAGACTACCACCAAGCTGCCCCATAACATCCCCTGTGAAAGTCCTTATAGCAGCGCTGGTACAATTACCAGAAACCACAGGTGGCGTCACGAACTATCCTAATAATCCCCTGTAAATATCTCCCCATCGCTTGACTGCCAGGGCCACGGACCGAGCCACCGCTACCAGTGACAACTCCCATAGATTTCCATGGGCTCGGCTCCGAGTACCCCATAGCCCTGGTATCCACAATTGTGGAGCGAGTCACATTTCTTACAGATAACCTTTGCCTCATCACTCTTCCTACTATGGGATAAATTTTCAGGGCTTGCACGCTATGCTAATTTGACCGTCAAGCCAAGCTGTCCTGCAACTCTTTTTCTTTTTTTAACACGGTTTTGGACTGCTACGGGCCTGCCAGATAACCGCAGCTGCGATGTCGATGCCTTCTGCGGATCCTCCTCCTCTTCTGAGCTATTGCCAATGGCACCCTCTTCCCCAATGGATGCCAATCTGGGTCAACAACTGGGTCATCCATCACCTCCTCTTCAATTTCATCTGCACCTTCCTCTGTGTCACCTTGTAAGGTGGTATAGTATGCTGGAAGGGGCACCTGAGTTTCATCAGGGTCAGAATCTTGCTTAGTAGACTGTGACTGCAATGCCGTGCTCTAGGTGAATGTTCCAGCAGAATCATATAGCAGTGGCTGTGCATCAGTGTACTCCATGTCATATTCATTTTGGACTGGGGAATTCAGGATTTGACTTGATAACTTAGGCATGGTATGTGAAAAGCGCTCCAGGGAGTAATCTGAAGTGTGGCCTGCCGCATCCTTCACTTTTGGTGGGGGTGAAGGACACAAGGAAAGGTGTTGTTCCTGACCAGGAGCCTGCACTGATGACTCAGTGCTTGCAGTTTTTGAAACTACAGAAGAGGAGGCAATAGAGCTGGAGGCTGTTTTGGCAATGTAAGCGAAAACCTGCTCCTGATGCCCTGGCTTTAAAAGTGGTTTACCTACTCCCAGAAAAGGGAGCCTTCCAGGCCTTCTGGAGCCAGATGATGATGCAGGCTCAACACCTCCTGCCTTAGATGCTATTGTGCTTTTGGCACTACCAGCAGATCCACCACCACCACCATCAGTGCCAGCTGGCCCCACCACCCACGTCTGCTGCCACTTCCACCATACTTCCTCATGTTTGGGAAAATGTACCAAAAATACCTGCAGATATATGGTACTGTATCAGAAGCGTACAGCTGTATACAGTGTAGGGGAAAAATTTCAATCTCCGTATATATTTCCAGAGTCACACACAGATAGTCAGCATGTATTTGTCCGTGGTACCAGCCGGTACACAGTAGTGTGTGAGGAGCGTACAGCTCTATATGGTGTGGGAAAAAATGAACCTTCAGTAACTGTGAAGAAAAAAAGAGTAAAAGTATTAGTGCTGTATAAAAATCAGTCTGCACAGCAGTGTACACACAGCAATACAGCTAGCAGGCAGCCTAATAACCAGCGCTGCTGCACACAAGAAAATCCTCCCCTGTCACTGCACACTAACTGTACATCACAATTGCTATTAGCACAAGCACAGAAGAATTTCTCTTTCCAGCCCAAACTCTCTCCCTACTGACAAACAGCCTCAGCAGCCTCTCCCTACTGTTAAGATCGGCAGAAGTAAAATGGAGGTCATGACTCAGGGCTTTTATAGACACTATGACGCTGTCACGTTTGGCTGCAGCTGCCGAGAAGCGGCCCAGCCCATAATCGCCTCCACGCTGACTGACCACCATGGCGTGGGGCGGGCGTCCCTCGGGGACGCAATATGGACCCTCCATACAGCAGAGGGGGACCGGGCCTACCCAAACTAGGGAAGGGCAGCGACCGGGGTTCTGTGGCAGCTGATCATGTGGACAAGGAAGAGACACGTAGAACTTGATTACACCGCACAACTTCAGGTATAGGGAAGTAAAGTTTACTAAAGTAAATGAGTGAAGACACACAGTACATTGTTATGTTTCGGTAGCTGAGGAGTGCAGGTAAAAAAGGAAATACACCAGAGCAGTTGGAATCTATGAGATTGCAGTACCCTGACTAACCACCACAACTAGAGGCAGTCGTGGAGCGTTCCTACGTTGGTCCTAGACGCCTCGTCACAGCCTGAGAAACTAACTACACCTAAAGATAGAAATAGGAAAGCTATCTGCCCGGAGCAGAACCCCAAAGCTAACAGAAAGCCCCCAAACATGTAATGGCGGTTAGACAAGAGGAAATACTGACACAGAAAGAAAATAGTATGAGCAAACGCTGGGGCCCAAACTATCTAAATAGAAAAGGATAGGAAGGGTACTTACTGCAATCCCAGAAAACCCTGAAAAGCACCAACTCTACTAATTTCAAAATCACCTGAGATCACACGACCTCTACCACCTAAATTAGTTCTCTGGTGTAACAAAATCAAAACAGCAGCCACTGAAAAAACTGGAAAAAGCAAAAGTACAAAACTCAGTGGCTGAACTAAACTGAGAGGGCAGAAGCCCCCGGAGGGGACCCTGAAGGCCCCAAAGAAGTGCAGGACAAAATGCAAAAACACAGCAAAAACACAAAAGAAGCAAAAGTCTTATCTGTAAGCAGGAGATGCAGACACGACACAGCAGGCTACAAGGGAAACTGGAATGAAGGATTCAGACCAGAACAATTGATCACCGGCAACCCTGATGGGAAAATGACTCCCTTATATAAGACCAGTCAGTAACACCTGATTCCCAGTCCTCACAATCCTCACTAGCACCGCTTGTAACCACCAGAGGGAGCCTCTGCTCAGAACTCATCTCAAACCCATTCACAACAGTACCCCCCCCTTGAGGAGGGGTCACCGAACCCTCATTTGAGCAACCAGGTCGGTCAGGATGAGTTCTATGATACGCACGGATAAGTCTCCTAGCATGGATGTCCGAAGCAAACACCCAAGAATTGTCTTCCTGACCATAACCTCTCCATTTAACCAAATACTGGAGTTTCCGTCTAGAAAAACGAGAATCCAATATTTTCTCAACCACATACTCCAGATTGCCCTCAACCAAAACAGGGTCAGGAGGCACAGCAGCAGGAACCACTGGCTCAACAAACCTCTTCAACAAGGACTTGTGGAACACGTTATGGATCTTAAATGTCCCTGGAAGAAGCAAACGAAAAGAAACAGGATTAATAATCTCCATGATCTTATAAGGTCCAATGAACCTAGGCTTAAATTTAGGAGATGCTACTCTCATAGGAATATTCTTTGAGGACAACCAGACCAAGTCCCCCACTTTAAAACGAGGACCATCAGTCCTATGCCGGTTAGCAAACCGCTGGGCCTTCTCCTGAGAGAGGGACAACCTCTCCACTACCTGGTCCCAAATCTGTTGCATACGCTCCACAACAGAGTCAACACCTAGACAGACAGAAGCCTCCGTCTGTCCTGAAGAAAATCGAGGGTGAAACCCAGAATTACAGAAAAACGGAGACATCAAAGTGGCAGAGCTAGCCCTATTATTAAGAGCAAACTCAGCCAAAGGCAAAAAAGAGACCCAGTCATCCTGATCAGCAGACACAAAGCATCTTAGATAAGTCTCCAATGTCTGGTTTGTTCTCTCAGTTTGACCATTGGTCTGAGGATGAAATGCTGAGGAGAAAGACAATTGAACACCCAGTCTAGAACAAAAAGTCCTCCAAAATCTGGAAACAAACTGGACTCCTCTGTCAGACACAATGTTCTCAGGAATGCCGTGTAAACGAACCACGTGCTGAAGGAACAACGGCACCAATTAGAGGAGGAAGGCAACTTAGGTAATGGCACAAGATGTATCATTTTGGAAAACCTATCACAAATTACCCAGATGGTGGTCATTCTCTGAGAAACAGGAAGATCGGAAATGAAATCCATAGAGATATGGGTCCATGGTCTCTTGGGCACAGGCAATGGCATCAACAAACCACTAGAGCGAGAGCAAGGCTTGGAGCGAGAGCAAGTCCCGCAGGACTGCACAAATTCCCTGACATCACGAGACAAGGTAGGCCACCAAAAGGACCGGCTAACCAAGTCTCTGGTACCAAAAATTCCGGGATGCCCAGCCAATGCGGAACAATGAATCTCAGACATCACACTCTTTTTCCATTGGTCCGGGACAAACAATTTTCCAACAGGGCAGCGCTCGGGCCTATCCTCCTGACACCCCTCCAGAGCAAGTCTCAAATTGGGCGAGATGGCGGAAAGAACTACACCCTCTTTCAAAATAACAGAAGGATCAGATAACTCAGGAGAGTCCGCAAGGAAACTCCTCGAGAGGGCATCCGCCTTAACATTCTTAGTGCCAGGAAGAAAGGAAACCACAAAATTAAAACGTGTGAAAAACAAGGCCCACCTGGCCTGTCTAGGATTGAGTCGCTTGGCAGATTCCAGATAGACCAGATTCTTATGGTCCGTAAGGACCACCACCTGATGTTTGGCTCCCTCCAGCCAATGTCTCCACTCTTCAAAAGCCACTTCATGGCCAATAACTCCCGATTACCTACGTCATAATTACGTTCAGTAGGAGAAAATTTTCGAGAGAAAAAGGCACAAGGGTTACTTTTAGAGGTCTCTGGATCTTTTTGGGACAAAACGGCACCTGCCCCAATTTCAGAGGCATCAACCTCCACCTGAAATGGCAGAGAAACATCAGGTTGCCGTAGAACAGGAGCAGAAGTGAATCTCTGCTTAAGTTCCTGAAATGCAGAGACTGCCTCAGGAGGCCAATTCACCACATCAGAACCCTTTCTGGTCAAATCAGTTAATGGTTTAACAATAACCGAGAAATTACCAATAAATTTACGATAAAAATTGGCAAAACCCAAAAATCTCTGAAGAGCCTTTAATGAAGTAGGTTGGACCCAATCACAGATGGCCTGAACCTTGACCGGGTCCATTTCAATAACAGATGGGGACAAAATGAATCCCAGAAATGAGATCCTCTGTACGCCAAAAAGACACTTTGATCCCTTCACATACAGAGCATTCTCTCTCAAAATCTGGAATACAGTTCGAACATGTTTCACATGAGAGTCCCAGTCATTAGAAAAAATCAAGATATCATCCAAATAAACAATCAGAAATTTGTCCACAAAATCCCTGAAAATGTCATTCATGAAGGACTGGAAGACGGAAGGAGCATTAGTGAGCCCAAAGGGCATCACTAGGTACTCAAAATGCCCTTCAGGGGTATTGAATGCCGTCTTCCATTCATCCCCGTGCTTAATGCGAATAAGG
>JARQOD010000005.1:7801648-7838646 GCA_033576555.1 Oophaga sylvatica | reverse complement strand
TGCAGAAGCGGGAACTACACCCCTAACACTCTTTAACATATTTATTAATGACCTTATAGGGGTCATACAGAGTAGTATTTCAATATTTGCAGATGACACTAAACTCTGCAGTGTAATAAATACGGAGGAGTACAATTTTATATTACAGGAGGATTTATGTAAACTAGAAGCTTGGGCTGATAAATGGCAAATGAGCTTTAATGGGGATAAATGTAAGGTCATGCACTTGGGTAGAACAAACAAGATGTATAATTATGTGCTTAATTGTAAAACAATGGGCAAAACTGTCACTGAAAAAGACCTGGGTGTATGGGTGGACGACAAACTCACATTTAGTGGCCAGTGGCAAATAAAATAATGGGATGCATTAAAAGAGGCATAGATGCTCATGAGGAGAACGTGTGGGAATTGAAAGGTATCAACCACTGAGGACTCTCAAGTCTAAATATTTTTCCATGAGGAGAACATAATTTTACCTCTATACAAGTCACTAGTGCGACCACACTTAGAATACTGTGTGCAGTTCTGGTCTCCGGTGTATAAGAAAGACATAGCTGAACTGGAGCGGGTGCAGAGAAGAGCGACCAAGGTTATTAGAGAACTGGGGGGTCTGTAATACCAAGACAAGTTATTACACTTGGGGTTATTTAGTTTGGCAAATGAGTGTTAATGGGGATAAATGTAAGATCATGCACTTGGGTAGAACAAACAAGATGTATAATTATGTGTTTAATTGTAAAACACTGGGCAAAACTGTCACTGAAAAAGACCTGGGTGTATGGGTGGACGACAAACTCACATTTAGTGGCCAATGTCAGGCAGCTGCTGCAAAGGCAAATAAAATAATGGGATGCATTAAAAGAGGCATAGATGCTCATGAGGAGAACATAATTTTACCTCTATACAAGTCACTGGTGCGACCACACTTAGAATACTGTGTACAGTTCTGGTCTCCTGTGTATAAGAAAGACATAGCTGAACTGGAGCGGGTGCAGAGAAGAGCGACCAATTTTATTAGAGAACTGGAGGGTCTGCAATACCAGGACAGGTTATTTAGTTTGGAGAAACCAAGGCTTAGGGGTGATCTTATTACAATGTATAAATATATGAGGGGACAGTACAGAGACCTTTCTAATGATCTTTTTACTCTTACACCTGTGACGGGGACAAGCGGGCATCCTCTATGTCTGGAGGAAAGAAGGTTTAGTCATAATCACAGACGGAGATTCTTTACTGTAAGAGCAGTGAGACTATGGAACTCTCTGCCGTCTAATGTTGTAATAAGTGATTCCCTACTAACATTTAAGAGGGGACTGGATGCCTTTCTTGACAAGTATAATATTACAGGCTATATTCACTAGTTTCCTAGATACAGCGTTGATCCAGGGAGCTAGTCTGATTGCCGTATGTGGAGTCGGGAAGGAATTTTTTCCCCATTGTGAAGCTTACTGTTTGCTACTTGGGTTTTCTTTTTGCCTTCCTCTGGATCAACATGTTAGGGCAGGTTAGGATAGGATATGGGTTGAACTAGATGGACATAAAGTCTTCCTTCAACCTTAATAACTATGTTACTATGTTACTACGTTACCTGTTGTGATTCTCGAGTTATCTACTGTATATAGAAGTGTTATTATCAGTCATTGAACAGGAGGGGAAGGAGGTGAGCTGTGACATCACCTGCTATAAATTGTGAATTTAGGAATATCTAGTCATTAGTTATTGTACTAGACGGGTTTTGTGTCTATGTACTCGTACTGACCTGGAAAATCATACTGCCTGGTCACTTTTACTATATAGTGAACATGGTAACGAAAGAAACCATAAAAACATTGTTTAATTTCCCTTGTTTTGCAATTTCAATGCACTTGGAATTTTTTCCCCACTTTTCAATGCATCATATGATAAAATGAATAATGCAATTTAAAAGTACAACTCACCCCACAAAAAACAAGCCCTCATATGGCTATGATGACTGAAAAATAAAAAAAGTTATGGCTGTTGAATTAAAAGAGGAAAAAAATGGAAAATTGCCCGAGTGTGAAGGGGTTAGTTAGACTGTGCAAATGATGAATTAGGCTCATAGTATATGATATTACCATTGAGACACCCTACAGCAGGAATAATATAGGCTGTTATCCACAGATCCTAATACTTTTAGACTTAGGCCAGACGCTGATTCTGATATAGCGTCACTTTTTTCTTATAAGTGGTTAAAAAAATCATTTCTTGGACATCAGTTTGGCATATCTCCTACCAATGACTTGTTATCACTGGTTTAGTTGACATTAAATTGTGCGCCACCAGCAATGTCAAGATAGCGGGAAATTAATGTTGATTTTAGGAAAGAAGAGACATGCTAAGGCCGGGGTCAGATTTGCGAGTGTGATGCGAGAAACTCGCGCATCAATACCCGGCACTAATGGCGGCACTCGGGACTGGAGTGTGCGGCTGCATAGAAATACAGGTATTGATGCGAGAGACTCGCGTGAGTTTCTCACATCACACTCGCAAATCTGACCCTGGCCATAGGGTGAGCATCATTTGGTAATTGGTGATCCTGTTAATTATGTGGTTAGAGCAATCCAAAATGTAACCTGCAGAGAGTATAATGCCTCCAGAACAAACCATTTTTTAAAACAATAACATGTATATCTATAAAACTATATTTTTGGAATCCACATAATCATACTAATCTTCAGATTCAAGTTATGACTCTTGGAAAAGAGGAGAAAAAAGTAAAAGCACAAAAAGTTAAATTGGCCCAGATGGCAAGAGGTTAAAGTTTATTAAGAAAAAATCAGAAAACTGCTATAATAAATTTTGTTCTACTATTAGAATGCATTCACCATAAAAACCAGGTGAAATATCATTAAACTAAAAAAGACTCATTTCACTTTTCAGCTATCTAAGAAGTATGGACCCGTGTACACCTTACAATTAGGAGTTGAGAAAGTTGTTGTCATATGTGGGTACGAGGCTGTAAAAGACGCCCTTGTCAATCATGGAGATGAATTTTCAGGAAGACCTAAAGTGGCATTTCTTGACGAACTGTACAAAGGACACGGTAACAATCATAAAATTACCACTGATGGGGGATGGATTGAATTTGCTTTAGTAACTAATTTCTTTTTTAAAACAGTTGTCTTGTCTGGGAATCTTCAACTAAAATTGTGGGTCCTTAAATTCAACTTGATCTCATGTGGGCACCAGATCTATCCAAGATTAGCTTATGATAACAGCAATATACTACAACTGCCCGTCTTGGTTTTGAAATGGTAACATCAACTCCTACTTTACATGATCAACCTTCCTATTTGGGGACAAGAGTGGATCAATTACAATAAAACCATTTAAAATAACACTACAATGAAAAATTAAATTGAAAGTACTAGCAGGAACCATTTCCCTTGATCCATTGCTTTTGTTCAAGAAGTAGAAAACTGAAAATCAATTTAGAACATTTTTATACAATCTTCTGGGAGCATACAACTTGGCTTCATCTTGAGTTAGAGAAGCAGGGTAAACCATGCCCCTTTACACCACCATACCACCTAAGCTCCAGACAGTTTGTTAGAGTTGGGCGAAATGAACATGAAAGCTGCAAAAGTTACAGTTTTGGGCAAGCTTGTGTTCTCAAAATGTGCCACTTTTCACAGCCTATAATGCCAGACTTTTGGCTAAAAAGCTTAGATGAATTGAAGACCTTTTCCCTCCCTCTTTTCCTCCTGTCCCAAGATTAAATGAACAAAATAAGCTAACTTCAGGACAGTTTGAAAAAAATGTCAAAAAGTTGTCATGACCTTTGCAAATATGCATAAAAGTGGTCATTCCTGGGCAGACTGGACTGAGTCTTAAAAGTATCCCATGAATAGAGATGCAAGTGTGGGAAATTATGAAAAATCTTCGGAAACAGTGAGGTTTAGGGAACAGTCAGATGACCATATAATTGTGATGGGAATTGCAACGGAATGCTCAAACTGGCCTATGGCTCTCCTGGCCGAGTGGGACAGAAGCATTGAAATACATGCTGTCACGCTCGGGCCAACGGCCAGTCCGAGTATTGTGTTGCGATCCCAGTCTGAGTTTTACAGCCATTTGACTCTTACCTTAGTTTGACAAACCACGTCACAGTCAAAAATCCATTTACACATACTCAACTAGACCTCACACCTACTCAAAGTCCTTCTCTGGCAGGTTAATACAAGAGCTTACATAAACATTTGTGCACTGATCAATAGGCAAGTGTTTGCTTTCTGGATTTATTGTTTTCTCATTTCTTGATCTACTATTTACTTTAATTTCTTGTTCAACTGGTTAAAAATAAAGTGACTTTCTTTCCCTATCTTCTCATACTACTCAACTTCTGCCAAAAATTAAAATTTACTGACTGAAGAGTAAGGAAACATAATCTATTGTAGGATTCTGTCTGTAAGAAATACAATTTAGAAATTTGCACACCGTACGTCACTCACATAGGACTTTCTTCAAAAATGTCTCATTTTAAGCAGACACTGATTTGTTAATAAAAGCAAAATAGTTTTTGACACTTTAGAAATTTTGCCTTTTGGGTCTTTAAGGTGTTCTTAGTTAACTAGTAGATATACAATGGGGAAAAAAAGTATTTATTTAGCCACCAATTGTGCAAGTTTTCCCACTTAAAAAGCTGAGAGAGACCTGCAATTCGCATCATAGGTAGACCACAACTATGAGAGACAAAATGATAAAACAAATCCAGAAAATCACCTTGTCTGATTTGGCAAGATTTATTTTGCAAATTATGGTGGAAAATAAGTATTTGGCCACGTAAAAACATGCAACATTTCTGGCTCTCACAGACCTGTAACTTCTTCTTTAAGAGGTTCCTATGTCCTCCACTCATCAGTAATGGCACCTGTTTGAACTTGTCATCAGTATAAAAGACACTTGTCCAGAACTTCAAACAGTCACACTCCAAACTCCACTATGGTAAAGACCAAAGAGCTGTTGTAGGACAACAGAGACAAAATTGTAGCCCTGCACCAGGCTTGGGATACTGAATCTGCAATAGGCAAGCAGCTTGGTGTGATGAAATCAACTGTGGGAACAATTATAACAAAATGGAAAACATACAAGACCACTGATAATCTCCTTCAATGTTGGGCTCCATGCAAGATTTCAACCCATGGGGTCAAAATGATCACAAGAATTGTAAGTAAAATCCAAGAACCACACGGTAGGACCTAGTGAATGACCTTCATAGAGCTGGGACCACCGTAACAAAGTTTACCATCAGTAACACACTTCGCTGCCAGGGACTCAGATCCTGCAGTGCCAGACGTGTCCCCCTGAATAAACCAGTACATGTCAGGGCCCATCTGAAGGGAGAATTGTTATGTTTTGGTAGCTGAGGAGAGCAGGCAAACACGGCAATACACCAGAGAGGTTGAAATCTACTGGATTGCAGTACCCTGACTAACCACCACAACTAAAGGCAGCCGTGGAGCGTTCCTACGTTGGTCCTAAACGCCTCGTCACAGCCTGAGAGGATAACTAAACCAAAAGATAGAAAGTGGAAAGCTATCTGCCCAGAGCAGATCCCCAAAGAACATAGGAAGCCCCCAAACATGTAATTGCGGTTAGACAAGAGGAAATACAGACACAGACAGAAAATAGTATGAGCAAACGTTGGGGCCCAATCTGCCTAGACAGAAAGGATAGGAAGGATACTTACTGCAAACCAAAAAACCCTAAAAAAAGCCAACCCTACTAATTGCAAAAACACCTGAGATCACACGACCTCTACCACCTAAATTAGTTCTCTGGTGTAACAAAACTCAGCTGCAGCCACTGAAAAAATTGGAAAAGGCAAATGAACAAACAACAGTGGCTCCAGAGGAACCGAGAGGGGCCCAAGCCCCCCGGGGAGGGGAACCTGGCCAACCTCACAGAAATGCAGAGAAAAATGCAAATGGAAAGCACAAAAACAAAAAACAGAAAATATCTTATCTGAGAGCAGGAGAAGAGGCAAGACTCAGCAAGCTTCCAAGTGAACCAGGAAACAACGTTAAGACAGGAACAATTGAACACCGGCAACCATGATGGGGGGAACCTCCCTTATATCCAGCCAGTCTGTAATTCCTGATTGCCAATCCTCATTGAATGGTTCAGTACTGTTTGTAACCACCAGAGGGAGCTTCTGTTCAGAATTCATTTCTAAAACATTCATAACAGTACCCCCCCTTGAGGAGGGGTCACCGAACCCTCATTTGTGCAACCAAGTCGGTCAGGATGAGCTCTGTGATACGCACGGATCAGTCTCCTAGCATGGATGTCCGAAGCAAACACCCAAGAATTGTCTTCCTGACCATAACCTCTCCACTTAACGAAATACTGTAGTTTCCGTCTAAAAAAACGAGAATCCAATATTTTCTCAACCACATACTCCAGATTGCCCTCAACCAAAACAGGGTCAGGAGGCGCAGCCATAGGAACCACTGGCTCGACAAACCTCTTCAATAAGGACTTGTGGAACACGTTATGGATCTTAAATGTCCCTGGAAGAAGTAAACGAAAGGAAACAGGATTAAGAATCTCCATGATCTTATAAGATCCAATGAACCTAAGCTTAAACTTAGGAGATGCAACTCTCATAGGGATATTTCTTGAGGACAACCAGACCAAGTCCACCACTTTAAACCGAGGACCATCAGTCCTATGCTGGTTGGCAAACCGCTGGGCCTTCTCCTGAGAGAGGGACAACCTCTCCACTACCTGGTCCCAAATCTGCTGCATACGCTCCACAACAGAGTCAACACCTGGACAGACAGAAGCCTCCGTCTGTCCCAAAGAAAATCGAGGGTGAAACCCAAAATTACAGAAAAATGGAGACATCAAAGTGGCAGAGCTTGCCCTATTATTAAGAGCAAACTCAGCCAAAGGCAAAAAAGAGACCCAGTCATCTTGATCAGCAGACACAAAGCATCTCAGATAAGTCTCCAATGTCTGGTTTGTTCTCTCAGTTTGTACATTGGTCTGAGGATGAAAAGCAGAGGAGAAGGACAATTGAACACCAAGTTTAGAACAAAAAGTCCTCCAAAATCTGGAAACAAACTGGACTCCTCTGTCAGACACAATGTTCTCAGGAATGCCGTGTAACCGAACCACGTGCTGAAGGAACAAAGGCACCAATTCGGAGGAGGAAGGCAACTTAGGTAATGGCACAAGATGTATCATCTTGGAAAACCTATCACAAATCACCCAGATAACGGTCATTCTCTGAGAAACAGGGAGGTCGGAAATAAAATCCATAGAGATATGGGTCCATGGTCTCTTGGGCACAGGCAATGGCATCAACAAACCACTAGAGCGAGAACAAGGCTTGGAGCGAGAGCAAGTCCCACAGGACTGCACAAACTCCCTGACTTCACGAGACAAAGTAGGCCACCAAAAGGACCGACTCACCAAGTGTCTGGTACCAAAAATTCCAGGATGACCGGCCAACACGGAACAATGAATCTCAGACATCACACTCTTCTTCCACTGGTCTGGGACAAACAATTTCCCAACAGGGCAGCGCTCGGGTTTATCCTCCTGACACCCTTCCAGAGCCAGTCTCAAATTGGGCGAGATGGCGGAAAGAACTACACCCTCTTTCAAAATAGCAGCAGGATCAGATAACTCAGGAGAGTCCGCAAGGAAACTCCTCGAGAGGGCATCCGCCTTAACTTTCTTAGTGCCAGGAAGAAAGGAAACCACAAAATTAAAACGTGTGAAAAACAAGGCCCACCTGGCCTGTCCAGGATTAAGTCGTTTGGCTGATTCCAGATAAACCAGATTCTTATGGTCCGTGAGGACCACCACCTGATGTTTGGCTCCCTCCAGCCAATGTCTCCACTTTTCAAAAGCCCACTTCATGGCCAATAATTCCCGATTACCCACGTCATAATTACGTTCAGTAGGAGAACATTTTCGAGAGAAAAAAGCACAAGGGTTACTTTTAGAGGTCTCAGGATCTCTTTGGGACAAAACGGCACCTGCCCCAATTTCAGAGGCATCAACCTCCACCTGAAATGGCAGAGAAACATCAGGCTGCCGTAGAACAGGAGCAGAAGTGACTCTCTGTTTAAGTTCCTGAAACGCAGAGACTGCCTCAGGAGGCCAATTCACCACATCAGAACCCTTTTTGGTCAAATCAGTCAATGGTTTAACAATAACAGAGAAATTACCAATAAATTTACGATAAAAATTGGCAAAACCCAAGAATCTCTGAAGAGCCTTTAATGAAGTAGGTTGGACCCAATCACAGATGGCCTGAACCTTGATCGGGTCCATTTCAATAACAGATGGAGACAAAATGAATCCCAGAAATGAGATCCTCTGTACGCCAAAAATACACTTTGATCACTTCACATACGGAGCATTCTCTCTCAAAATCTGGAACACAGTCCGAACATGTTTCACATGAGAGTCCCAGTCATTGGAAAAAATCAAGATATCATCCAATTAAACAATCAGAAATTTATCCACAAAATCCCTGAAAATGTCATTCATAAAGGACTGGAAGACGGAAGGAGCATTAGTGAGCCCAAAGGGCATCACTAGATACTCAAAATGCCCCTCTGGGGTATTAAACGCCGTCTTCCATTCACCCCGTGCTTAATGCGAATAAGGTTATACGCCCCCCTGAGGTCAAGCTTGGTAAACCAAGTAGCACTTTTCACCCTGGAAAACAGGTCAGAAATCAAGGGTAACGGATATTGATATTTCACAGTGATATTGTTCAAGAGAAGATAATCAATACACGGCCTTAATGAACCTTCCTTTTTGGCCACAAAGAAAAAACCGGCACCCAAGGGTGAAGAGGATGGTCTGATATGACCCTTCTCCAATGACTCCTTGATATAAGATCGCATAGCGTCATGTTCAGGTACAGACAAGTAGTGTTGAGCATTCCGATACCGCAAGTATCGGGTATCGGCCGATATTCGCGTTATCGGAATTCCGATACTTAATTCCGATACTTTTTCCATATCGTATACCGGAATCGGAAGTTCCCATAATTCTTTGAGAGGCAATGTGATTTTAGTCAGCCAATGAGGAATCCTACGAAGTGTGGGCACATCCTGTGATGCTGCGGTCATCTTAACTAATGGCATGGCTGTGATTGGCTGCTGAAATGATGTCAGAATGCACTATAAAAGGCGCCGCCGCCATTTTAGCGTCACTGTGCTGTGAACTCAGTAAGGGACAGAACGCTACTCTGCTCACTCTGAGGGACAGTTAGATATTGCGATTTTGTGTACTACTGTGCTTGAGGCAGGCTAGTTTACCAACCGCTGTGTAAAGCTTCATTTTGCCAGTGTTGTTTTAACACGCTCTGTGCAAGGTGTGTGTGTGACAGTGCAGGTGACGCTGCAGTTTGCTCTGCATCCACCGCTGTTTGTAGGCATCTGCACGTGTCCCTTTTTTTTTTTTTTTTTTTTTTTATTTTATTTAGTGGAATTGGTGCAGCTCCATTATATTAGAAAAAAATCAAATCTATTAGTGTGACGTGCTTCCATCCGTATACAATACATTGGTTGCAAACACTATAGAAGTACAGAAAGGAGCTTTTCACAGATTGTGGACAGTTGTGTTTCAGTGTTCACTTCAGTCTGTGTTTTTTACTTTTTTGAGTGCAGATCACGCTCCAGTTACATGTTCAAGCACTGCTGCTTGTACTCTGCTGAGCGTGTCTCAGTGGCTCATCCTTTTCATTTATCTCCAATTGGTTCTGCTACATTCCATTTAAAATAAATCTAATCTATTAGTGTGACGCGCTTCCATCCGTATACAATACATTGGTTGCAAACACTATAGAAGTACAGAAAGGAGCTTTTCACAGATTGTGGACAGTTGTGTTTCAGTGTTCACTTCAGTCTGTGTTTTTTACTTTTTTGAGTGCAGATCACGCTCCAGTTACATGTTCAAGCACTGCTGCTTGTACTCTGCTGAGCGTGTCTCAGTGGCTCATCCTTTTCATTTATCTCCAATTGGTTCTGCTACATTCCATTTAAAATAAATCTAATCTATTAGTGTGACGCGCTTCCATCCGTATACAATACATTGGTTGCAAACACTATAGAAGTACAGAAAGGAGCTTTTCACAGATTGTGGACAGTTGTGTTTCAGTGTTCACTTCAGTCTGTGTTTTTATCTTTTTTGAGTGCAGATCACGCTCCAGTTACATGTTCAAGCACTGCTGCTTGTACTCTGCTGAGCGTGTCTCAGTGGCTCATCCTTTTCATTTATCTCCAATTGGTTCTGCTACATTCCATTTAAAATAAATCTAATCTATTAGTGTGACGCGCTTCCATCCGTATACAATACATTGGTTGCAAACACTATAGAAGTACAGAAAGGAGCTTTTCACAGATTGTGGACAGTTGTGTTTCAGTGTTCACTTCAGTCTGTGTTTTTTACTTTTTTGAGTGCAGATCACGCTCCAGTTACATGTTCAAGCACTGCTGCTTGTACTCTGCTGAGCGTGTCTCAGTGGCTCATCCTTTTCATTTATCTCCAATTGGTTCTGCTACATTCCATTTAAAATAAATCTAATCTATTAGTGTGACGCGCTTCCATCCGTATACAATACATTGGTTGCAAACACTATAGAAGTACAGAAAGGAGCTTTTCACAGATTGTGGACAGTTGTGTTTCAGTGTTCACTTCAGTCTGTGTTTTTTACTTTTTTGAGTGCAGATCACGCTCCAGTTACATGTTCAAGCACTGCTGCTTGTACTCTGCTGAGCGTGTCTCAGTGGCTCATCCTTTTCATTTATCTCCAATTGGTTCTGCTACATTCCATTTAAAATAAATCTAATCTATTAGTGTGACGCGCTTCCATCCGTATACAATACATTGGTTGCAAACACTATAGAAGTACAGAAAGGAGCTTTTCACAGATTGTGGACAGTTGTGTTTCAGTGTTCACTTCAGTCTGTGTTTTTACTTTTTTGAGTGCAGATCACGCTCCAGTTACATGTTCAAGCACTGCTGCTTGTACTCTGCTGAGCGTGTCTCAGTGGCTCATCCTTTTCATTTATCTCCAATTGGTTCTGCTACATTCCATTTAAAATAAATCTAATCTATTAGTGTGACGCGCTTCCATCCGTATACAATACATTGGTTGCAAACACTATAGAAGTACAGAAAGGAGCTTTTCACAGATTGTGGACAGTTGTGTTTCAGTGTTCACTTCAGTCTGTGTTTTTTACTTTTTTGAGTGCAGATCACGCTCCAGTTACATGTTCAAGCACTGCTGCTTGTACTCTGCTGAGCGTGTCTCAGTGGCTCATCCTTTCATTTATCTCCAATTGGTTCTGCTACATTCCATTTAAAATAAATTAAATTAGTGTGACGCGCTTCCCCTATACAATACATTGGTTGCAAACACTAAGAAGTCAGAAAGGGCTTTTCAAAAGAATGTGCGTTGGTTTTAGTGTTTCACTTCAGCTGGTTTTTTACTTTTTGGGCAGATACGTCCGTTACTTTTCAAGCACTGTGCTGTACTCTGCTGAGCGTGTCTCAGGGCCATCCTTTTTTTATCCCAATTGGTTTCGCTACATTCCTTTAAAAAAATCAATCTATTAGTGGACGCGCTTCCACCCGTAACAATACTTGGTTGCAAACAAATAAAACACAAAACGGGCCTTTCACAGTACTGAACAAGGGTTTTTATTTTTTTTAACTAAAATATGTATTTTTTCAAATACACAAATATAAGTAATGTTGAAGAGGAAAGTCCTACATCCATTTTTTGCACAATATTACAGGTGTACATCATGTCCCTTAATCAACAATGTATTTTTTTAAATTTACTTGTTTGCTTTTATTTTAAAAGCCAAAACAGAAGGTAACCTTCGCACTGCAGCTGTTGTCAAAGTTCAACCCACTTATGCACTTCCCCATTGCAGCATTTGAGGCTGAGTAGTTGGATTGTTCAAAGTTTGGATGAGAAGGTTCACCATCTACCCAAAAGCATAAGTATTCTTTTGTTTGCATTGTGTTAGAAGTGGATATCTGCCAAATATGTCACAATTATTTAGTTAAGATTTGTTACCAACAAATCATTGAATGGTTTTAAATTTGACGTTTACTTGTTTACAGCTTAGAAATAAGGGTGTAGCCTGAATCAAAGTTGCATACCATTAAAGTCTTTTTTTTAAACATTGAGCTAGGTAGCTATTTTTTGCCGGACACACAGCAGGGGAACACAGGCGTTACGACCCCACTACATATAGCTTGGTATTGGTTTGGGAACGCCCTTCTGAGCAGCAACTGGCAGTGTTGTACCCAGGGAGTATGCCAGGTGATAAAGATGAACAAAACAGGAGAATGGAAAACGTTGCCAACCAGTTATTAATCTGAAACCGGACAGGCAAATCAGGGAGATCATGCCTTGTTCATTTCAGAAAGTAAAGCCGTTCTACATATCGTAGGATGTCGCAATGCAACGGTCTGTTATTACACCCCGCAGCAGTAAAGACGCGCCCCCGAAAATAACTGCCGCAAGAATCAAGCCCAGCACCTCCATGAACTGCTAAGCCTGGCCTTTATCCAGCTTAGAGACAACAAAATTGAATGGGGAAGAGCCACTGGGAAAACGGAGGGCAAGACAGTAGTCTTCACCATCTTACAAATGTTCCTCCTGTGAAGGAGCCGTCTCGGATGGTGCATTGGTGGCCTGACAAAAATTCACACTTTTGGAACATACTGTTCTTGCCCTGGAGAGGGCGCTTGTTGCTCCCTCTTGTTGCGAGCTGTCCCACTGCCCTCGAACCACAGAGCTGTTTTGTAAATCAAGTACAGCAGCAGTGCTCTCGGCTGGAATGGAGAACATTATGGTTGACCTGTGCTTGGTACTTCCGCTTTTTCCTCCCGGTTCAACGGTGTGATGGGCTTTGTAAGTTGTCCCCGAGCGAGGGTCTAGGAGGGTGTACCCAATAATCGATGGGTGAATGGTTCGTGCGGGGGGGTCGTTTTCTCCCACTGCAGCAGAAATCAACCATGTGCTGCGACTCCCCACTGGCCAAGAAACTTGTCCCCTGCAAGAGGCGTCTCTCCCCGCTTGCAACACCCCACCCTTGGTCACAAGACTAGAGCTTGTCTACCTCCCTCCTGGAGCGATGTCTTCCTCCTCCATTTGACTCCTCCTCATCCTCCTCACAAAGCCTTCAAATACATTAAAATTTACAAAATTTAAAACCAAAAATTTAAAAACTTTGTATTATAATTCTGAACATCAGTTTATGGAAAACAATAGCTTACAAAAGGATAGCAAAAAAATTATTATGTGCTTTGAAATACTTTAAAAAGTTTGTTAATGGTTATGAAAATTAGACACGACTTGGGGTTCAATTGTTGATAACAGATGGACTTTGAAAGCCTCCAGCCCTTTGTGAGAACCACGTTGCGCGACTGTCCAAAGGTGGTGAATTTGTGATTCCCATCCTCCACCTCTCCCAAAACCTCGCCTTAGTGCTTGCAGTGTTTTTGAACCAGGCAATAAGGGGGACAGTCGGCGAATAGGATCTCTGCCTCCCACCGCGTGATCATCAAACGACGCAAAACGTGGCAATACCTTCAAGATTTTCCCCCCTTACCTGGCGTGGTGCCCATTCATTTTGGCCAATTCTAAATACGGTTCTCCCAAATAGCCTCCAACGCGCAGCACCCCCCTAATCTCCTCCTTATTTTTAATTTACGGCCTAACCACTGCTGCCTCTGCAAACGACCTTCGACAACCCTCACTAATCCGACCTCCCACTCCCAACCAAGACTCACCCGCGCTGGGCCCCAAACCCTGGAATGCTCTACCCAAGAAAATTAGGACATCCGCAATTTGGATGGTTTCACGCCTCCCTCAAAACAATTTGTTCCAGTGGCCTATCACATTCATAACAAATCATTCATGTGTAATTCTGTTGGTAGCCCATTCAAATCTCCATGCATCCCTCACTCCTTAAAATGGTGGACCAACTTGTAAAAACACCATTGTATTAAACACCTTACTTTGTATCCCCCACACCTCATTGTAGATTTAACTTTCACCACAGGGGCGGCTGATTTTTCTTTAATTATTGTATTGTTAACGTTGTTACTTATGACCGTGTTTTGAAATGTTAAACTGTAAGCACTGCGGAATATTATGGCGCAAAAAAATAAAAAAAAATATTATTTATTCTTTTATAGAGGCCCATCAGTAGGGTGAATTGAACCCCCGCAAATTGCGAGTTGACGCGCCAGATGCGCTATACCCCCATTACTGTTGGCGCTGCTAAAACCGCTCCAACTAGTAACGAGGAATTCCACCTGGTGGGGTCTCCATATAATCGAGTTCATGAAGGTGAAATCTGGTTGCAGACTGCAATCACGATCTGGCCATGCGGAACTCGCAAGTGAGGCACTTAGGCGGGACCTTGTGCAGCAGGCTCAAGACCGATATCCCCAAAAAAACTCGCCGCCAAGTTGAGCACAATGAAGACATGGTTGTGGTGAGGTTGCCAGGCCCAAGCTGACACCAATTTCGGCCATTGTCCACACTACCAAGCCTGCCTGTAGATTCTCTTCCAAAAAAACCAACGTCGCTCTCCGGCTTTTTGCATTACAAGCCCTGCGCTGTGTGGCTAAGATCCCCATGGAAATTAATTTCAGGATGGCCTGTTGACTTTTGGACACGCTTTCATATCGGTGCAACAGGTAAACTTTCCCACGGGTCCAAGTGAGGTAACCGTGACGGCTCCTGCAGCGATGATCTGAGGAATGGAATAGAGGAGGATCAATGTGTACAACTTGATTCCGCAACCCTTGGGTTGGCAGAACAGTACACGCCCTCGCAAGATCATACCCCGCTGCACAACATTGACCCAATGGGCAGTGGGGAAAGGTTTGTCCCTGGCCATGGGTTTAGAACCCTCTTTTTAAGGTTTGTTTCAGTTTGTGGTCACTGCCTTTTTTTCCTATTTATTGGCTCCGCCCTTCGGCTTTGCTTGATTATTGTATTATTATGTTAAGCTAGCCGGGTGTTAGTGCCTTAATCTGTGATTTTGCTTGGTTGGATCACAAAGTATTTTTTTCTTTTATTATCCTGCTACAATTTATGTTAGACAGGAGGTGTCCACCTTTCTCCCATCCCAGATCTTGAGGGATTACTCCCTCGCAATATAGGTCTTCGTTCACACTAGATGAGGACTTTTGGGGTTGGTCGCGGATCAGGTTCCCCTAACTCGTAGGGATTCAGCTTAGTTGTATTGTAGGGACAGAATTCCCTTCTTTCCTTTGGTTTAGCAGTCAAACAAAGGGTACTGGTCCACGCATCGTGGTCAGGTGGCCCCTTGCCACTGGGGGCTTTTAGTAGCGCATTTTAATTTTTTTCCCTCAACATTGCTTTTGCAGACCAGGGACGGCTTGCCTGCTGAAATGAAATGGTTGGCACATTGTATTGTGGGATTGACAATGATATTCAGTTACGGAAACTGTCTGTCTCCACCAGCCTGAATCACAGCATTTCAAGGGACAGGAGTTTTGCATGCCAGCATTCAGAGCCTGTGCTCGTGCATGGTTTGCGGAGTATGGGCCGTCTTTTATCCCATGCCTGTGCTACCGCTGGCTGTTTTGTGGCCTGGGAGTGTGAGGATGACAGGGAACTTGCTGCTGTGTGTGGAATAACAGTTTGTCTCTGGACAACAGTGGCCGAGGTTCTTCCATGGCGATCCTGTGAGGAAGCATAACCAGCTGTGTGTGAGCTCGATGAAGAGGCTTCAACACAACCTGAAGATGTAGGTGCTGCTGTAGGTTGGCCTACATCTCCAGTGTGTCTTTGTAACTCAACTACGTGCTTTGTCCGCACATGTTTCCACATATTTGTGGTATTGAGGTGACTGACACTTTTAGCTTTTTTAATTTTTGATTACACAGCTTGCATTTCACATAGCAAATATCATGTGCAAGTGTGTGAAAAAGGACCACGCAGTGCAAGTCCTGGGAGCGCACGTTTTGACTTTTGGAAGACAACTGCTCCGAACAGGTGCCAAACTGGAGGCTACAGGCAACCGAGTCTGCAGCCTAACCTCCCTCCTGTTTGTACCGTTGGGGCAATGTCTTCCTCTATCTTCCTTCTATCACTAACCATTTCTCTAGGCCTCTCCCAGCTTTCAACCAAAGTACTGGTTCTCACCCACAAAACTCCCACAGTGCAGCACCCCTCCTACATCTCCTCCCTCATTTCATCTATCGGCCTAACCGACTGCTGCGCTCTGCAAACGACTTTCGACTAACCTCTGCACTAATACGTACCTCCCACTCCCGACTCCAAGACTTCTCCTGCTCTACGCCAATCCTCTGGAATGCTGTACCCCAAGAAATTAGGACTATCCACAATTTGCATGGTTTCAGGCGCTCCCTCAAAACACATTTGTTCAGAGCGGCCTATCACATTCACTAATCAAAGTCATTCTATGTATTCTGTGTAATGTGTGTGTGTCTCTAGCCCATTCACTATCTCCATCCCTCAGTCCCTTAAGATGGCTGGAACATCATTGTAAATGCACCATTGTAATAAACACCTATACTTTGTATCTCCCCCATCTCATTGTACATTGTAAGCTGTCACGAGCAGGGGCGACTTATTTAGCTTAAATTATTGTATTGTTAACGTTGTTACTTATGACTTGTGTTCTGAAACTGCTAAACTGTAAAGCGCTGCGGAATATGATGGCGCTATATAAATAAATATTATTAATATTCCTCTGAGCTGCTCCACCACCTTCCTGTTCTTCATGCCATGTTGGGTATTGGACCTCATCATCTCCACTACCCTCTTCCAACACCTGCTGTTGGGTGGTCTGGCCAGCACCATGCTCAACAGAAACTGGCACCTGGGTCTCATCATCATCATCAGATGCGTTCTGCGGTGTGCTGACCATCGGCACTGTCTCACCCGCCTCTTCAGATTCAGAGAGACACAGCTGTTGCGCATCACTGCATACTCCCTCTTCTTCACATTACAGAATGCTGCTTGGCTGGGCCCCTGTTTGCAAGCCAATAGATTCTGAGAACAGAAGCAGACACTCAGCTGGCTCCTGTACAGAACTCTCTGACTGCCTGGGCAATTTGCCAGGCGGTGAAGAGACAGATGGTTGCCCAACAGTGCTGTGGTCCTGAGAGGAGGTGGAAGCAATTGAAGTCGATGCATTGGCTGAGATCCAAACAACAACGGCTTCAATTTGTTCTTCCCGCAGCAGGGGGGTACTCCGAGCTCCTACAAAAGTGTGCATAAAGGAACGCTCACGGCCCGGGGAAAACTGGTGGATGCTGTGTCACTGGGGGCCGCAGCAGCCACAGAATCCCCACGTCCTCTCCCTGAAGAAACTCCACGACCACGTGCCTTACTCCCTGCCTTCTTCATCTTGGTAGATTGATAAAGAAAGTCTGAAAAGTTATAAGGCCTAAGTGTGGTTATTCCGCAGAGACTGCAGTGAACACTGCACACAACTGTTCAGTAGGTGTGAAAGGCCCTTTGTGTACTTCTATAGTGTTTGCAACCAATGTATTGTATACGGATGGAAGCGCGTCACACTAATAGATTTTATTTATTTGTAATAGAATGGAGCAGCAACAATTAGAGAAAAATTTCAAGGATGTGCCAGTGACACACGCTCAGCAGACTACAACCAGCAGTGGTTGAAGAACTAACTGGAGCGTGATCTGCACTCCAAAAAGGAAAACCTCAGACTACAGTGAACACTGCACACAACTGTTCACTACCCAACGCGTCTCAGCAGGAAGGCAGTCTGTGCGTCAAAACAAAGGCGCAAGCATACATCCACGTACCCTGTTTATAAAGCTATATAAAAAAAATTATGTAGTAGTGACGCACACTTTATTGAGGTACAGTATTACATCGCCATTCACCATCTGTGGCTATGCAGTCTCATCTATATATACCTTATCTATCCATTGTCATGCTTGCAAGTCGACAGTCAGGCATAAATAGCAATTTTCGCTATGCACTATGCACTTTTTAAAGGTTATGTTTGTTAATAAACATGATTATTGCCACATATTATGAGTATTACATGATGGAAATTGTATAATTTTGTATAAACTGTTTAGTGACATTATTCAGCAAATGTAACATTTTAGTAATGTCACAGATAACTTGTAATGCTGATGATGTTTTGAAGTCAGACATTCATTGTCTATACAATAAAAATGGTGTACATACTGTTACTTATCCATCATTAATGGATTCAGATATGTACTTGTATGCTTTTATGTACAACCGTATAGCAGATTCCTTAACTAATTTATTTTGTGGTTTGCATTGCTGTTCAACATGTTAATGTATGTGTTTATGTTTGTCAATTCTTTATTTATCTAGATATTAGTTTAAATGAAATCATCATCTTATGGTAGTAAAGGTTATCTTTCTCTTGTTTGAAGTATAGACATTTAAAATTGACAGGTAACAAGGAAATTACTTGATCTAGTATTTAAACATCCTCCTTGACCCTGGGCTCCAACACCGCCAGTTGTTGCTCGGAAGTGCTGTTAGCACAGTCAACACTTGCTCCTGTGTTACTGGGGTTCAGTAACGTCAGCTGGTCCTCGGTTGTGCCATTGGCTCTTTTCCTTCTGCTAACCCTCCGGGTTCCAGCACAGTCAGCTGGTCCTCGTTACTTTCATTGGCTCTTGTACCTTCTGCTACCCATCCGGGTTCCAGTACCGTCAGCTGGTTCTCCGCAGTGCCTTTGGCCTAGGTGCCTCCATGTCGGTATCCGAGTTCCAGCAACGTCTGCTGGTCCTTGGTAGTGCTTTGGAGCACAGGTACCTCCTGCTTAGTAACCGTGTCCCAGTAACGTCAGCTGGTCCTCGGTTGTGCCATTGGCTCTTTTCCTTCTGCTGCCCCTCCGGGTTCCAGTACCGTCAACTGGTTCTCCGCAGTGCCTTTGGTCTAGGTGCCTCCATCTCGGTATCCGAGTTCCAGCAACGTCTGCTGGTCCTTGGTAGTGCTTTGGAGCACAGGTACCTCCTGCTTAGTAACCGTGTCCCAGTAACATCAGCTGGTACAAGATTGTGCTACAAATACAAGATACGGAACAAGAGACACAAGAACAATAAGCAGAAGATCTAAAAGCAGAAGAACATGAAGTATAAGACCAAAATGAAGAGCAAAATATATGCTCTAAATTCTAAGCAGAAGAAGACTAAGCAGTGTATGGGGGTGAGTCCGTTCCTCCTCGTGGTGCCCCTGGAAAATGCCTGCTGCTGCAGGCTAAACTGAACACGGACAAATACTGTTGTAATTTAAATCTTTTGTGACAGCAAGAACGGAAGGATGAAAAATTCATACTTTGACAGATTACAAGTACAGGATTCTCTGTCACAAATAAGAATATGATGAAGAAGATGAAGCAGAATATGAATAAGAATAATAGTTTAATAAGAAGAATATGAGTAATGTTAACAAAGATGAATAGCAAGAAGTTTAAGAAGAAGATAAAGAAGGTGAAGATGAAGAATAATTTGATGAAAAAGATGATGCTGCAGAAGATTATGAAGGAGAAAGTGTGTGAAAAGTTAAAAAGGTGAAGATGAAGAGCATGGAAGTTGTGTAATATACATATTTGCCAAAATATAAAAAACGTTAACATTGTCAATTTCTTCGTCAATCCGAACATCTTTAAAAAAAAAATATTTATGCTATTCCATTTGATTGGGTTAAACATCTATGCCTTTAATGTCTCCTCAACCTTCCCCAATACATTCTACATTACTCTTTCTTGTTTTCCTTCATGTACAATTAACCAACAAGGCAACAATGGGTTTTTTTTAATTTCGATATTTTGTTCCCATAGACTTACATGGGACTTCCGGTATCGATATCGGGTATCGCCGATATTTTAGTGATATCGGCGATACCATTCCGATTCCGATACTTTAGGATATCGGAAAGTATCGCTCAACTCTACAGACAAGTTAAAAGGCGACCTTTAGGGAATTTACTACCAGGCACTAATTCAATAGCGCAGTCATAGCTCCTATGGGGGGGCAAGGATGCAGATTTACTTTCGTAAACACATCAGAAAAATCAGTCAAAAAGTCAGGAACATCTTGAGCCTGGGGAGAGGCAGAAAAAACAGGAGTGTTGACATTAACACATTGGCAACCCCAACTGGTTACAGACACAGATTTCCAATCCAAAAAAGGATTATGAGACTGTAACCAAGGGAAACCTAGTACAACAATGTCATGCAGATTATACAACACCAAAAATTTGCAACTCTCCTGATGATCAGGTTCAACCCTCATTATCACCTGAGTAGAAAACTGGGGTTTATTCTCCGCCAAAGGGGTTGAATCAATCCCCAGTAGGGGAATAGACTTCCGTAGGGGCATCAAGGGAAACCCACAACGTTTAGCAAAACCAAAATCCATCAGGTTAATAGCTGCTCCCGAATCAACAAAAGCCTGAGCAGAAAATGTGGACAGGGAGCAAATCAGGGTAACAATCAACAGAAATTTAGTCTGAACACTACCCAAGACAACTGAGCGTGCAAAACGTCTTCCCCGCTTAGGGCAGACTGAAATAGCATGAGAGGCATCACCACAGTAGAAACAAAACCCATTGCGTTTTCGAAACTCATGACATTGTGCCCCAGAAGCCACTCTATCACACTGCATGGGTTCAGAAGCTGGTTCACAAGGCAACACTATTCCACGCATACTTCTACGCTCATGCAAACGTCTGTCAATTTGATTTGCTAATGACATAGAATCATTGAGACCAGAGGGAGCAGGGAAACCCACCATAACATCTTTTACATTCTCTGACAGACCCTTCCGAAAAAGGCTGCCAAAGCATCATCATTCCATTTGGTCAGGACTGCCCACTTTCGGAATTTCTGACAGTACAATTCAGCGTCCTCAAGCCCCTGATTTAATGCCAACAAGGTTTTTTCAGCTTGATCAGTGACATTAGGTTCATCGTACAATAACCCCAGAGCCAGAAAAAATGCATTAACATTACTCAATACAGGGTCCCCAGGTGTCAGGGAAAAAGCCCAATCCTGAGGATCGCCGCGCTGGAGAGAGATGACAATTTGAACCTGCTGTGCTGCGTTCCCTGAGGACTTAGGTTTTAAGGCAAAAAACAACTTACAGTTATTTTTGAAATTCAGAAATTTAGCTCGATCCCCCAAAAACAAATCTGGCATGGGGATCCTGGGTTCCACAACTGGCAACCTAGCAAGAAAGGTAGCAATACTCCGAACCTCAGTGGCAAGCTGATCCACACGGCCAGACAACTGTGCAAACTCCATTGAGAAAAAGAAAAAATCCTCCTCAGCACCCAGAGAAAAAGAGGGAAAAAATGCAACAAACAGAAAAAAAAAAATCTCTGACAACTCTGACAACCTTTTTTGTTTCCACACTATTTTTCCCTTCTGTGAGTACCATACAATTTTCAGTTGGGCCGGTGATACTGTTATGTTTTGGTAGCTGAGGAGAGCAGGCAAAAACGGCAATACACCAGAGAGGTTGGAATCTACTGGATTGCAGTACCCTGACTAACCACCACAACTAAAGGCAGCCGTGGAGCGTTCCTACATTGGTCCTAGACTCCTCGTCAAAGCCTGAGAGGATAACTAAACCTGAAGATAGAAAGAGGAAGCCCCCAAACATGTAATGGTGGTTAGACAAGAGGAAATACAGACACAGACAGAAAATAGTATGAGCAAATGTTGGGGCACAATCTGCCTAGACAGAAATGGATAGGAAGGATACTTACTGCAATCCAAAAAACCCTAAAAAAAAGCCAACGCTACTAATTGCAAAAACACCTGAGATCACACGACCTCTACCACCCAAATTAGTTCTCTGGTGTAACAAAACTCAGCCGCAGCCACTGAAAAAATTGGAAAAGGCAAATGAACAAACAACAGTGGCTACAGAGGAACCGAGAGGGGCCCAAGCCCCCTGGGAGGGGAACCTGGCCAATCTCACAGAAATGCAGAGAAAAATGCAAATGGCAAGCACAAAAACAAAAAACAGAAAATATCTTATCTGAGAGCAGGAGAAGAGGCAAGACTCAGCAAGCTTCCAAGTGAACCAGGAAACAACGTTAAGACAGGAACAATTGATCACCGGCAACCATGATGGGGGAAACCTCCCTTATATCCAGCCAGTCTGTAATTCCTGATTGCCAATCCTCATTGAATGGTTCAGTACTGTTTGTAACCACCAGAGGGAGCTTCTGCTCAGAATTCATTTCTAAAACATTCATAACAGAGAATGCCATATGGTTTGATAAATCCAAAGAAGAACTGTTTGGTAGAAACAAAGCTTGTTGTGTTTGGAGGAGACAGAATGCTGAGTTGCATCCAAAGAAAACCATACATACAGTGAAGCATGGTGGTGACAACATCATGCTTTGGGGCTGTTTCTCTGGTTTCTCTGAAAAGGGACCAGGACGGCTGATCCGTGTACATGAAAGAATGAATGGGGCCATGTATCGTGAGATATTGAGTGCAAACCTCCTTCCATCAGCAAGGGCATTGAAGATGAAACGTGGTTGGGTGTAATGTATGTAGTACAGTTCATATAGCGTCTTGTGCTTGGGTGCGATGAAAACACAGGAGTCACAGGTTTGATATAGAAAGTCTTGTATTACTTCATACAAGTTGGCAAAAATAGTCACACAGTTTGCAGACACAGAAGCAGGAGACACAGCAGGCCAGAGTAATCTAAGCTCAGCAATCACTCTCCACAACAGGTTCAGGATCTTCTTCTCTGTTACCGCAAGTCCATGCAAACGTGGGTCTTTCAAAGAGCAGGGTTCAGAGTCCACAAGTGCTTCAGAGTTCCTCAGTAGGAATAGCTGGAGTACAAGGTCCAAGGCTTTAGGAGTCAGGTCACAGGTTCACTGCAGGCTAGATTCTGAAGCACTGATTGCTCAGCTGTGGCTGCTTAAGAAGCAAAAGGAGAGAATCAGGGCGGGAACATGCAAGCTGGAAACTCCATTTTGACTGAGGGCAAGATAGCTGCAGCAAGACAGAAAGTAAAATGGCTGACGAACAAACTGAGTTTCAGGAACATGTACACAGAACCTTACATTACTCCCCCCTTAGGGACAACCTCCGGATGACCTCAGGCCAGGCTTGTGTGGGTACCTCTGATGAAACTGACGGAGCAAGCGAGGAGCATTAACGTTATTGACTGGTTCCCATGAGTTGTCCTCCACTGGGTAGCCCTGCCATTTAATCAGATATTGTAACTGATTTCTATACAACCTGGAATCTAAAATCCTTTCCACCACAAATTCTTCCTGACCATCGACTAGCACTGGGTCAGGGCAAGGAGAAGAACGTCCAGGAAACGTATTGGGTGTCGCAGCCTTTAGTAGGGATACATGAAAGACAGGGTGAATTCTCATAGTTTTGGGCAGTTGAAGACGACAAGCAACGGCACTTATAATTTTACTGATTTTATAGGGTCCAATGTACTTATGTCCCAACTTAGACGATGGAATCCTTAACTTAAGATTTCTGGTTGACAGCCAGACCAAGTCTCCTACCTTGAAAGCTGGTGCAGGTTTACGAAATTTATCTGCTGCTTTCTTGTACCTTTCCTGAGCCGATTCCAGATTCTCCTTTAGAAGATCCATATTCTTCTGTAAAGACGTGATTCTTTCAGCCACTGCTGGTAAAGGCGTTTCTATGGGAAATCGTGGTAGAATGTTAGGATGATAACCTAGATTAGAGTAAAAAGGAGACTGCTTAGTGGAGGCACTCTGAGAGTTGTTATACGAGAACTCAGCTAATGGAAGTAGATCCACCCAATCATCCTGTAGGTGGCAGATAAAGCAGCGGAGATACTGCTCCAGGGTTTGATTGGTTCGTTCGGTCTGTCCATTAGTCTGGGGATGAAAAGCAGAAGAAAGGTTTACTTTAATGTCCAATGCTGCACAGAAATTTTGCCAAAACCTAGAAGTGAATTGCACCCCTCGATCCGAAATAACCTCATCCGGTACTCCATGTAAGCGAAACACATCTTTAATCATCAAATCTGATGTCTGTTTTGCAGTGGGTAAGCCGACACAAGGGATAAAATGAGCTGCCTTTGTTAGACGGTCAACCACCACTAGAATGGTGTTCTTCCCTTGAGAGGTTGGTAACTCCACAATGAAGTCCATAGAAATGGATCCCCACGGGCGGGACGGGGTGGGAAGAGGCTGTAACAGACCAGTTGGTGAGGAGCGAGGTGTTTTGCATCTTGCACAGACTTCACATGAAGTGACATAGTTTAAAACATCCTTCCTGCAAGTGGGCCACCAAAAGAAACGAGAGAGAAATTCCTGTGTCTTTAGAATTCCTCTATGCCCAGCTATCTTGGAATCGTGAATGAGTTGCAATACTCTCAATCTGACTGTTTCAGGAATATACAGGCGTTGTCCCTGAATCCACACACCATTCTTAAAGACAAGACTTACGTCCCTTGGGGGTTGTGCCAAAAAGGAATCCGCATGGTATGCTTCCTTGATGTCCTTAAGTAGGTCTTGATTATGAATTACTCCTAGGAATCTAGAGTCAGGAAGAATAGTCTTAGGAGGAGTAATTGGACGTGTCTCTGCTGAGTAAATCCTAGAGAGTGCATCAGCCTTTCCATTGCGCGATCCTGGTCTATAAGAAATGATAAAATTAAATTGGTTTAAGAAAAGATTCCAGCGAGCCTGGCGAGGAGTCAGGCACTTAGCCGACCTGATAAACTCAAGGTTACGATGATCTGTCAGGACGACTATTTGCTGTGCAGCTCCCTGAAGAAGGTGTCTCCATTCTTTGAAGGCGGCAATAATGGCCAACAACTCTCTATTGCCCACATCGTAGTTCCTCTCAGCCGAAGACAACTGCTGGGAAAAGAAGGCACAGGGATGCAAGACATTCTTCTCACCTGTTCTCTGAGAGAGTATAGCTCCAACGGCACAGTCTGAAGCATCCACCTCTATTATGAAGGCAAGCTCGGGGTTGGGATGTACTAGGATAGGTGCAGTGGTAAATTTATCTTTTAGACGGGAAAATGCTTCCTGGGCTTGGGGAGTCCAGGAGAACCTAGACTCTTTCCGGGTAAGTTGGGTGATAGGTGACACTACCTCAGAGAAATTTCTAATGAAACGTCTATAGAAGTTGGCAAACCCGATGAAGCGCTGTACCTCCTTCACATTTCTAGGACTTGGCCAATCCTTGATGGCTTGGGTTTTGCTTCCATCCATACTAATTCCTTGTGTAGACAGTACATACCCCAGAAATTGAATTTCGGTCCTATGGAATTCACACTTTTCAAGTTTGATGTAAAGATGATTTTGTCTTAGACGTTCCAAGACCATTCTCACATGTCCATGATGTTCCTCTGTGGAGTTAGAAAAAATTAGAATATCATCCAAATAAATTACCACGAATGTATCTAGGAGATCCCTGAAGATGTCATTCACCAAGTGTTGGAAAGTGGCTGGGGCGGTACTCAGACCAAAAGGCATAACTAGATATTCAAAGTGTCCATAGCGTGACCTGAATGCAGTCTTCCATTCATCCCCAGGTCTAATACGGACTAAGTTATAGGCCCCACGAAGATCTAGTTTAGAGAAAATTTTGGCATGTCGCACTCTCTCCAATAACTCAGGGATTAAAGGCAATGGATAACGGTTTCTAATAGTAACCTTATTGAGTTCCCTATAGTCTACGCATGGTCTCAGAGATCCATCTTTCTTCTTTACAAAGAAGATGGGTGCACCTGCAGGAGATGAAGAGGGGCGTATGAAGCCCTTGGCTAGATTTTCGTCTATGTAATCCTTTAAAGCCTTTAGCTCGGGCCCCGCCAGGGGGTAGATCTTACCAAAAGGTATCTCTGCTCCAGGCAATAATTCAATTGGACAATCATATGGACGGTGAAGAGGAAGCTGGTCAGCGTTCTTCTTGTCACATAAATCCACATAGTCCTGGTATACAGCTGGTAGTTCAGGGACTGACATGGTTCCTTTAGGAACAGAGCAAGCTGAAACTTTTGGACTCATCTGTTTCTCTGGAAAGTGTAATTCCTTGGTCTCCCAGTTAATGGTAGGATTCTGAGCCTGCAGCCATGGTAGCCCTAGAATAATGGGAAAGTGGGGAGAAGAGATAAGCATAAAGGACAGTTTCTCTTGATGATCTTTACCCATAAGAACCCTCAAAGGCTCTGTTTCCTGATCCACTGGTCCAGAGTCAGCAGGGAGCCATCCACAGTTTCCATCTGTACTGGAGTAGCCTTCTTCACTGAACGTGTCCCCTGTTTCAGAGCAAAGGAGACATCCATAAAATTTCCACTTGCCCCTGAGTCGATCATAGCAGAGCTAGACACCCAAGCTGAGTCAACCCAGAGTTTGATGGAAAGAAAGCAATGAGAATTGTTTTTCTTACAACTCAGCTGGGACACCGCTGAGGAAACTTGAAAAATGGCAGCGTTTACACAGTCAACGTCCTCAGAGGTAACGGAGTTTAAGTCCGAGAAATCAAGATCTGTTGCTGCAGATCTCTCTGGAGCCTGAGGCTCGGACCTGACAGATCCCCTCTCGCAACACTCACAATGAATGAGTGCTGCAGTAGTCTTACGAGAACGGCTGGGGCAGTTTATAATGAAGTGCCCTGACTTACCACAATAGAAACATAGATTTTCCTTAAAACGATGTTCCTTGCGTGCATCACTAACCCGTCGTTGTAAAGAGTCTACCTGCATGGGTTCAGGTTCAGGTTCCCGTGTAATCCTACTCAAAGGTTCCTTAGCTGGAGAGGAAGGTAGGAAAAGGTTAGTGCGATTGCTTTCGAACCATCTCTCTTGCCTGCGTTCAGTCAGACGAGTATCAATACGGATGCAGTAGTTAATAAAGTCACCTAACACAGTGGGAGGGTCGGCACGAGCAAGTTCATCCTTAATCAGTGGAGATAACCCCTTTCGAAAAATAGATTTTTTGGCGGAACTGTCCCAGGTGGTATCAAGGGCCCATCTCCTGAAATCCAAGGCATATTCAGCTACCGAGTGCTTACCTTGGCGCAAAGCTAACATGGCTGCTTCAGCTGTTGCACCTCGATTGGGGTCATCAAACACCTGCCCCATGGCTGAAATAAAAGCATCAAGGTGATTCAAACAATCATCCTCAGTCTCAATCAGAGGGTTTGCCCACATCAAAGCCTTGTTGGTAAGCAACATAATTATAGTAAGCACCTTAGATCGTTCAGTGGGAAATTGTGAAGCATGTGCAAAAAAAAAAGATTGCATTGATTAATAAATCCCTGAATTTCTCACGTTCACCGCCAAAACGAAAAGGGGGCAACTTGGGAATCCCAGAACTCGGGGCTACGGCAGGAGCCTGGACTCGCTCTTCTAGAACCTCAATCCTGGCTCGCAAATCCTGGGCAGTCTGTCCAAACACTTGCAAATTGTGATTAGTGAGGTCCTGTAGGCTTGAAAAACGGGTCTTTATATTCTGCAAATCTGCAAGGATATTATCAGTCACTCCGCAAAGTTCCTTTATGCGGGCCTCCATTTTCCAGATCTTTTAAGACAGGAGTACTGGAAGAAGAGGAGAGGAGAAAAAAAAACAATAGTGTTTACCTGTGGTAACACTGCAGAGAGAAAAAAAATTAAGGGAACTGCTCACCTGGAATGGTTGTGAGAAGTCACAACCACTATCATCACAGAAAGTTCACCGGACATCTGGAATGGTTGTGAGAAGTCACAACCACTGTCATCACAGAAAGTACAACCGGACATCCGATATCCACAGTTACAGCAAGACACAGCCTTTCCAGACCCAGCAGACACTAACGTTTTGGCTTCAGAATCTTGTAATGTATGTAGTACAGTTCATATAGCGTCTTGTGCTTGGGTGCGATGAAAACACAGGAGTCACAGGTTTGATATAGAAAGTCTTGTATTACTTCATACAAGTTGGCAAAAATAGTCACACAGTTTGCAGACACAGAAGCAGGAGACACAGCAGGCCAGAGTAATCTAAGCTCAGCAATCACTCTCCACAACAGGTTCAGGATCTTCTTCTCTGTTACCGTAAGTCCATGCAAACGTGGGTCTTTCAAAGAGCAGGGTTCAGAGTCCACAAGTGCTTCAGAGTTCCTCAGTAGGAATAGCTGGAGTACAAGGTCCAAGGCTTTAGGAGTCAGGTCACAGGTTCACTGCAGGCTAGATTCTGAAGCACTGATTGCTCAGCTGTGGCTGCTTAAGAAGCAAAAGGAGAGAATCAGGGCGGGAACATGCAAGCTGGAAACTCCATTTTGACTGAGGGCAAGATAGCTGCAGCAAGACAGAAAGTAAAATGGCTGACGAACAAACTGAGTTTCAGGAACATGTACACAGAACCTTACATTGGGTCTTTCAGCATGATAATGATCCTAAGCACACCACCAGTGCAACGAAGGAGTGGCTTCATAAGAAGCATATGAAGGTCCTGGAGTGGCCTAGTCAGTCTCCAGATCTCAACCCCATAGAAAACCTTTGAAGGGATTTGAAAGTCCGTGTTGCCCAGCGACAGGTCCAAAACATCATTGCTGTAGAGGAGATCTGCATGGAGGATTGGGCCAACAAACCACCAACAGTGTGTGCCAACCTTGTGAAGGCGTGCAGAAAACAATTGACCTCTGTTATTGCCAACAAAGGATATATAACATACTATTGAGATGAACTTTTGTTAATTACCAAATACTTATTTTCCACAATAATTTGAAAAATAAATCTTGCCAAATCAGACAAGGTGATTTTCTGAATTTGTTTTCTCATTTTACTCTCAAAGTTGTGGTCTACTTATGATATCAATTACAGACCTGATTACATCTTTTTAAGTGGGAGAACTTGCACAATTGGTGGCTGACTAAATACTTTTTTTCTCTACTGTAAAGTATTGGTTGTCATCTTGCTTCTCTAATACCTTACCTTCTTATATAATTTGTCTTCAGGAATTCTATTTTCTTCCAATGATACCTGGAGAGCAATGAGACGGTTTACTCTGTCAACACTTCGAGATTATGGAATGGGGAAGGAAACCATCGAAAACAAGATTTCTGAAGAATCAGATTTTTTGGTACAAAAGTTCAGATCTTACAAAGGTTGGTGAACGACTCCTTTACACTTTCTTTGTGCACAGATTCAAGAAAACATCTTCCTGTGTCATAAGCCCATCAGAGGAGATGATTCTGAAGGTACAGCATCCATGTGGGGTCTTCTTTACTACAGGGTGGGGCACATAAATCAGAACTCTATTACTCTTGATTGATTATTAGAATCAGAGAATCAAGGAATGTCAGAGTTGGAAGGAATCTCAAGGATCATCAAGTTCAACCCCCTGCTCAATGCAGGATTCACTAAGCCATCGCAGACCAATGTCTGTCCAGCCTCTGTATAGAGAAAGAGTAGAGAATAGCAAATGTCTACAAATTCTTTTTGGACAGATTCACTCAAATTTGGCAAATTCGGTGATTATATTTGTTCCAAATTGAAACATACAGTACAGACCAAAAGTTTGGACACACCTTCTCATTCATAGATTTTTTTGTATTTTCATGACTATGAAAATTGTACATTCACACTGAAGGCATCAAAACTATGAATTAACACATATGGAATTATATACTTAACAAAAAAGTGTGAAACAAATGAAAATATGTCTTATATTCTAGGTTATTCAAAGTAGCCAGCTTTTGCTTTGATTATTGCTTTGCACACTCTTGGCATTCTCTTGATGAGCTTCAAGAGGTAGTCACCGGAAATGGTTTTCACTTCACAGGTGTGCCCTGTCAGGTTTAATAAGTGTGATTTCTTGCCTTATAAATGGGGTTGGGACCATCAGTTGTGTTGTGCAGAAACCTGGTGGATACACAGCTGATAGTCCTACTGAATAGACTGTTAGAATTGTATTATGGCAAGAAAAAAGCAGCTAAGTAAAGAAAAATGAGTGGCCATTATTACTTTAAGAAATGAATGTCAGTCAGTCTGAAAAATTGGGAAAACTTTGAAAGTGTCCCCAAGTGCAGTTGCAAAACACTCAAGCGCTGCTAAGAATCTGTCTCACATGAGGACCGCCCCAGGAAAGAAAGACCAAGAGTCACCTCTGCTTCTGAGGATAAATTTATCCGAGTCACCAGCCTCAGAAATCCACAGGTTAACAGCAGCTCAGATTAGAGACCAGGTCAATGCCACACAGAGTTCTAGCAGCAGACAATCTCTACAACAACTGTTAGGAGGAGACTTTGTGCAGCAGGCCTTCATGATAAAATAGCTGCTAGGAAACCACTGCTAAGGACAGGCAACAAGCAGAAGAGACTTGTTTGGGCTAAAGAACACAAGGAATGGACATTAGACCAGTGAAAATCTGTGCTTTGGTCTGATGAGTCCAAATTTCAGATCTTTGATTCCAACCACCGTGTCTTTGTGCAACGCAGAAAAGGTGAACAGATGGACTCTACATGCCTGGTCCCCACCGTGAAGCATGGAGGAGGAGGTGTGATGGTGTGGGGGTGCTTTGCTGGTGACACTGTTGGGGATTTATTCAACTTTGAAGACATACTGAACCAGCATGGCTACCACAGCATCTTGCAGCGGCATGCTATTCCATCCGGTTTGCATTTAGTTGGACCATCATTTTTTTTCAACAGGACAATGACCCCAAACACACCTCCAGGCTGTGTAAGGCTATTTGACCAAGAAGGAGAGTGATGAGATGCTACGCCAAATGACCTGGCCTCCACAGTCACCAGACCTGAACCCAATAGAGATGGTTTGGGGTGAGTTGGACCGCAGAGTGAAGGCAAAAAGGCCAATAAGTGATAAGCATCTCTGGGAACTCCTCCAAGACTGTTGGAAGACCATTTCTAGTGACTACCTCTTGAAGCTCATTAAGAGAATGCCAAGAGTGTGCAAAGCAGTCATCAAAGCAAAAGGTGGCTACTTTGAAGAACCTAGAATATAAGACATATTTTCAGTTTTTCACACTTTTTTGTAAAGTGTAATGTATAATTCCACATGTGTTAATTCATAGTTTTGATGCCTTCAGTGTGAATGTACAATTTTCATAGTCATGAAAATACAGAAAAATCTTTGAATGAGATGGTGTGTCCAAACTTTTGGTCTGTATTGTATATCTTAGCGCTTACAGAGATGACTGCATTCTTTTGTTTGTATATTGTGCTTTTTAGCAGCTTGCACCTGTCCACACTTGCTTTGTCCTGTTCGGAGGTGCTTGTCAGTTTTTTTTTAATTTATACCCTTGTCTTCTTACTGTTTTTCCAGGTGAACCCTTCAATAACATCTTGATCATAAATGCTGCTGTATCTAACATAATTGTCACCATCTTACTGAGTAAGCGATTAGATTATGAAGATCCCACTCTTTTGAAGCTGGTAAAGATGAATAATGAAATTGTCCGATTAGCTGGTACCCCAATGGCTTTGGTGAGCAGCTCAACTCCATACTGTTTTTGATAAATAGCATTTTAGTCCATTCACAAGATTTATAATGCGTGATTGGTGAGTCCCCAACCCATAATTTACTGTTAAAATTATCATTTTCAAAACAGATTTCTCAACTGTGTTGTTGTCCATTGCCAGTGAAAAGTTTGGAACGCCTCTCCATGCAATATTTTCCCTTGTTTGTGTTGAAATGTACAAATTATAGGTTCAGACTGAGGGCAGAAAAACAACAAAAAAACACTTATGGCAAAGGTAAGTAAATAAACAAGTCAAACCGGAATTTATATTGACCCTAAAAATCCTAAAAGTGCCACCTTTTATTTTAATGACAGCTTTGCACTCTTTACACACACACAGCTTCATTAGGTGTCACCTGGAATTACTTTACAACAGTCTTGAAGAAGGTCTCCAGAGGGGCTGAGCACTAGTTGGCTGCTTTTCCTTCACTCTGCATCCAAATCATCTCAAACCAAGTAAATTGGGTTGAGATCAGGTGATTGTGGAGGTTATTTTATAATTCACAGCACTCCATCCCTCTCTCTTGGTCACATATCCCACAAATAACCTGAACATGTGGTTTTGGTTCCTTGTCCTGTTGCAATAAAAATTATGGTCCCAGTAAGTGTAAACCAAATAACATGGCATATCTTTGCAGAATTCCATTGTAGCCATGTTGGCTAAGTATGCTTGAATTTTGAATAAATCATAATCAGTGTCACCAGCAAAGCTCACCCACACCATCACACCTCCCCATCTATGCTGCTTGAGGGGCACCACATATCTAGAAATCATCCAACAAGCAAAGACATGGCTGAGCACAGAACAGATTTCCACTGATATAATGTCCAGTGCTTGCGCTATTTGTCCCACACAAGTCTGCTCTTCCTGTTTGCAATGCACTGTAGTGGCTTCTTTGCAGAAATTCAACCATAAAGACCACTTCTCAAAGCCTAATCTGGACAGCTGTTGTTGATGTTATTTGAGGTGCAATCAATTTGCAATTTCTGAAGCTGGTAACTCTGATGAACTTATCCTCTGCAGCAAGGCTAATTATTTGAATTCATTTCCTGGGGATGTCCTCAGGATATGAGTGCTATTGATTGCTGCAGACACTTTCTGAAGGCTGGGTCATGTGCAAATAAACTCTTAATGAGAGAGATCTATTCATTGGAAGCAATTCCAGACGACTACCTGATGAAGCAGCGCAATAGAATTTAAAAGGGGTGTAAACTGTCATAAGAGTAAAAGGGGGTTACGTTGAGGTATTTAAGCTTAAACACATATTCTGGTTTGTTTCATGCATATTTCTTTGCTCATCGTTTTCATTTGTATGTCCTTTGTGGTATTGCTGTATTCAGTCTGATGCTACAATGCTCACATTCCAATAGGAACAAAGAAAGCTTGCATGAACGTGTGTGTCCAGACTTTTGACCACTGTACATATACACAATTGACTCAGCTGGTGTTTAGTGAAGAGAGGGGAATAAACTGCTGCCAAATTTCAATACTTATCTCCTCCATAAACACAGGATTGAGCATGCTGAAACTATACTTCCCTGCCATCTCAAATTCCCAGATTCCTAGAACCTGGGTAAATGCAGCTTTAGGATGCTGGATATCTTTAAAAATTGCTTAAAATCTCCAACATGCCAAATCCTTCTGTCACTTGATATTAGTCATTGGGATAAGTTGACCAACTTGGAAGATATCATGGTATCATGCTGCTCTGCAGTAATGAAGAATCCTTAGGACCAAGATGAGTTGAAGGTTTTTATTTCCACATTGCGTTTCAACACTGGACTAGCGCCTGAGGGAATACTTCAATGATACAGAAGATTCAGAAAACACTCGGACTGAAGGAAGAGGGATCCCAACAACCAAGAAGAGGTCAGACTGGACACCTCCACCTGGACGTAACCCTCATTTGGATAAATATATAGACTCATTCAGACATTTGATAAAATCCACCATCATAGCCACCAACAAGAGACAAGCCTCCAACATCAGTGCCCAGGAGAGAAAGGCCATACAGTCTCTGAAAACCAACAAATAAATCATCATTAAACCTGCTGACAAGGGAGGTGCAATAGTCATGATGAACACATCAGACTATATGAAGGAAGCAAACAGACAACTTACGGACACACGCTACTACAGAAAACTGGAGTCGGACCCTACACAGGACTATTACAAGGAACTAAGCAAGTTGGTATCTTGTCTGTCTGACAAATCCATAAGAACTGATGACCTGATACCAGAAAGTCCAAGAACAGGGACATTCTACATGCTTCCCAAAATCCACAAAGCCGGAAATCCAGGGAGGCCGATTATTTCATGTGTGGACACCCTTACTGAGCAAGTATCTGGATGGGTAGAGGGTGTTCTTAAACCCCTGGTAAAGGATACACCCAGCTACATTCAGGACACAACTGACCTACTGAATAAACTAGCAGCAATAGGTTCTCTACCAGAAGGAACCATCCTGGCCACCATGGATGTGGAATCTTTGTACTCTAATATCCCACACCAGGATGGATTAAATGCCTGCAAAGTCTTCATGGGAAACACCGGGAATGATGCTGATTCTGTGGTGAAACTCACAAAATTCATCCTCACCCAAATTACTTTGAATTTGACAACAAGATCTATCTTCAGGAGACTGGCACAGCTATGGGAAGTAAAATGGCTCCACAGTATGCAAATCTTTTCATGGCCAAGCTTGAAAGCGAATTTTTGTCCTCATGCCCCATCAGGCCTCGGGCCTACTACCGCTACATTGATGACATTTTAATCATCTGGACGGAGTCTGAACAACAGCTAAAGACGTTCCATGAACAGTTCAATCAATTTCATCCCACCATCAACTTAACACTTAACTACTCCAGCACTGAAATTAACTTTTTAGACACCACCATTAAGCTAAAGAACAATGAAATAGAGACATCCCTGTATCAGAAGCCAATCGACCGTCCAACATATCTTAAATGGGACAGTTTCCATCCAAAACACATAAAAAACTCTATTGTCTACAGCCAAGCCATCAGATACAATCGTATATGTTCCAACCCCATGGATAGAGATGAACACCTTGGTCACCTCAGAAAGACTTTTTTGAACCAGGGCTACCATCCAAGAACAATTGAAAACCAAATTACAAGAGCCACCAGAATATCAAGGAATCACCTGCTACATTACAAAGCTAAAGAAGAAATAACCGGGTGCCTCTAGTGGTCACCTACAATCCAAGTCTGGAGATGCTAAGGGGAGCTGCACGGAAACTACAACCTTTACTACAAAAAGATGCCCGATTACAATCCATATTTCCAGACCCCCCACTACTATGTTTTAGGCAGCCCCCAAATCTAAGAAGCATCATTGTCAGAAGCTCCCTGTCCTCCCCAACAGCTGCAGGTACCTTTCCTTGCAAACAAAAGAAATGCAAAACCTGTGCATCTATAATGACCACGGACAGGATAAAGATCCCCAACTCCCATCAGGACTACAAGATACCAGGTACTTTCAGCTGCATCACATCTAATGTGGTGTACCTAATTATATGTACTAAATGTCCAACTGGGGGTCTGTATGTGGGGGAGACCGGGCAAAAACTGAGAACAAGGATGAATTCTCATCGCCACACAATAAGAGAAAAAAGAATGGATTTACCTGTGGCAAAACACTTTTGTATGCCCGGTCATAGCATGACGGATATGGAATTACTTGTATTAAAATCTAACTTCAAATCTGAGAAGGATAGAAAAGTCTGGGAATATAAACTTATGATGACCTTTGACACTCTTAGTGCTGGGATGAATATATCCCAGAATTTTATGTCTTTCTACAACAATTAAGGAATCTGCTTCCCTGACCTTTTAGGGTCATCACAACACAATACCAGACCCCAATCAGAGGGTAATAAAACTTTCACTCCTTATCTATGAACTAGTCATATTTATGTTCATCCCTCTGCCATAATGACAGTTCTGCTTCACGTCACTTGTCTTACCTATTGCATTATTCCTGTGTCCTTTTGTGTATATAAATATGTGATTCTTCAGCTTTTGTTTTAGTCTTTGCCTGATGAAGAGACCTGCGTAGTCTCGAAAGCTTGCAATTTGTTACCATCTTTTCAGTTAGCCATTAAAAGGTATCAACCACTGAGGACTCTCAAGTCTAAATATTTTTCTAACATCCAAAAAAAAAAAAGGCTGCACTCAAGCATACTAAAGCATGACAACATAGAATATATGAAATTTTGAATAGCAATATGGCTTTGGAATATAAGGAAAAATTTGAGACGCTTAGTATAAACATTTGGCCAAACATTTTAAAGCTCAACAACCATCGTCAAGGTGGTCTCAATTCTGTTGAGTCCCTAACCTAATGTGAACATACCTCTATTAGGCTGATATCTGAATTTCTGGGCGAATATGCACCTCTGTCAGTAATGCCTGCATTTATGGGTAAAGTAGGGAGCCGGTGTAATTAAAATCACCACCTGGTGGGAGCGGAGTGCTCGGTCAGTAAGCTAACATTCAAAAGACAAAAAACCTGACTAGCACATCCAGACTAATGTGAACTAGGTGCAAACCAAAGGGAGCTACCCTCATGTAAAACATCCAAAAAAAAGGCTGCACTCAAGCATACTAAAGCATGACAACATAGAATATATGAAATTTTGAATAGCAATATGGCTTTGGAATATAAGGAAAAATTTGAGACGCTTAGTATAAACATTTGGCCAAACATTTTAAAGCTCAACAACCATCGTCAAGGTGGTCTCAATTCTGTTGAGTCCCTAACCTAATGTGAACATACCTCTATTAGGCTGATATCTGAATTTCTGGGCGAATATGCACCTCTGTCAGTAATGCCTGCATTTATGGGTAAAGTAGGGAGCCGGTGTAATTAAAATCACCACCTGGTGGGAGCGGAGTGCTCGGTCAGTAAGCTAACATTCAAAAGACAAAAAACCTGACTAGCACATCCAGACTAATGTGAACTAGGTGCAAACCAAAGGGAGCTACCCTCATGTAAAACATCCAAAAAAAAGGCTGCACTCAAGCATACTAAAGCATGACAACATAGAATATATGAAATTTTGAATAGCAATATGGCTTTGGAATATAAGGAAAAATTTGAGACGCTTAGTATAAACATTTGGCCAAACATTTTAAAGCTCAACAACCATCGTCAAGGTGGTCTCAATTCTGTTGAGTCCCTAACCTAATGTGAACATACCTCTATTAGGCTGATATCTGAATTTCTGGGCGAATATGCACCTCTGTCAATAATGCCTGCATTTATGGGTAAAGTAGGGAGCCGGTGTAATTAAAATCACCACCTGGTGGGAGCGGAGTGCTCGGTCAGTAAGCTAACATTCAAAAGACAAAAAACCTGACTAGCACATCCAGACTAATGTGAACTAGGTGCAAACCAAAGGGAGCTACCCTCATGTAAAACATCCAAAAAAAAGGC
>JARQOD010000005.1:7762956-7801548 GCA_033576555.1 Oophaga sylvatica | reverse complement strand
GCAAAGCTAATAAAGAAAATTTAGCCTGAAATTGCAAAATTAACTCACAACTCAGGCCAATTGACAACCTAATGAATTTATGGGATTCTGAATTGGAATCACGTAATGCGCATTTAGTAAAGTAGGGCCGGTAATTAAAATACACCTGGTGGAGCGAGTCTCGGTCGAATAACATCAGCAAAAACCTGATAGCAATCCGTATTAATAGCAAACCAAGGAGCTACCCCATGTAAAACACAAAAAGCGCACTCAAGCATACTAAGCAGACAACATGAATAAAAATTTGAATACAAAGCTTGAATAAGAAAAATTTGAAGCTAGTATAAACATTTGGCAAACATTAAAGCTAACAACCACTCAAGGCTCAATTCTGTGGTCCCTAACCTATGTAACAACCCTTTAGGCTGATATCTGAATTTCTGGGCGAATATGCCCTTGTCAGTAATGCCGCATTTATGGGTAAAGTAGGGACCGTGTAATTAAAATCACCCCTGGGGAGCGGAGTGCTCGTCAGTAACTAACATCAAAAGACAAAACTGACTAGCAACCAGATAAGTAACATCAAACAAAGGGCTACCTCAGTAAAACATCCAAAAAAAGTGATAGCAATAGCTGAAAAAGAAATTGAAATTTTAATGCAATAGGCTTGAATATAAGGAAAATTTGAGACTATAACATTGCAAACATTAAAGCTAACACATCGAATATGCACCTCTGTCATATGTCCTGCATTTATGGTAAAGTAGGAGCCGGTGTATTAAATCACCACCTGGTGGGAGCGAGTGTCGTCAGTAAGCTTAACATTCAAAAGACAAAAAACCTGACTACACATCCAGACAATTGAACTAGGTGCGAACAAAGGGCAGTACCCTCAATTAAAACATCCAAAAAAACTGCACTCAAGCATACTAAAGATGCAACATAGAATAATGAAATTTTGAATAGCAATATGCTTTGGAATATAGGAAAAATTTGAGACGCTAGTATAAACATTTGGCCAAACATTTTAAAGCTCAACAACCATCGTCAAGGTGGTCTCAATCTGTTGAGTCCCTAACCTAATGTGAACATACCTCATTAGGCTGATATCTGAATTTCTGGGAATATGCACCTCTGTAATAATTGACATTTATGGTAAAGTAGGGAGCCGTGGTAATTTAAAATCACCACCTGGTGGGACGGAGTGCTCGGTCAGTCAACTAACATTCAAAAGACAAAAAACCTGATAGCACATCCAGACTAATGTGAACTAGGTGCAAACCAAAGGAGCTACCTCATGTAAAACATCCAAAAAAAGGCTGCACTCAAGCATACTAAGCATGAAACATGAGAATAATGAAATTTAATAGCAATATGGCTTTGGAATATAGGAAAAATTGACGCTTAGTAAACATTTGCCAAACATTTTAAAGCTCAACAACCATCGTCAAGGTGGTCTCAATCTGTTGAGTCCCTAACCTAAGTGAACATACCTCTATAGTGATATCTGATTTCTGGCGAATATGCACCTCTGTCAGTAATGCCTGCATTTATGGTAAAGTAGGGAGCCGTGAATTAAAATCACCACCTGGTGGGAGCGGTTGATCGTCATAAGCTAAATTCAAAAGACAAAAAACCTGACTAGCACATCGCTTATATTAAACATATTGCAACCAAATTTAAGTCACTCATGTAAGTCATCATTTATATGCTTAGTCACTTCGATGTTACTGAGATGACTCTGGAATGCACCATTACATATCTGATTTGTCAAGTTTTGGCTTTGAATATTATCAAATTGGCACCTTTAGTAAGAAAATGCAACTTAAAGCTAATCCAAAGTACTAAGTAGGAAATACCTGTTTCAAATAACACTAAAAGTAACTATCTATTATTGAGCTTATCACTAATATCATGGATTAGGTTACAATCTCAGAATGCACGCAGGACAAAAGTGGGCACGGTTAATTTGAAGATTTCACCACATAGGAAAATGGAGTAATGACCATGGAATTGTGACTCGTTCATAGTGAACATCAACGAAGTACTAAAAACTGACTAGCTAGCTATATGTGAATAATCTGATTTGCATCTGCATAAGCTTCATTTGAAAACACCAATTTATTATAATGGTGACTGCAGGCAAGCAGTACTAAGCTTTGGCAATCATGCTGGGAAGTCATTATTGAAATTTTAGAATGTACAATTAGTTGTGATTATAATGGCAAAAAGAATATGCACCTCTGTCAGTAATGCCTGCATTTATGGGTAAAGTAGGGAGCCGGTGTAATTAAAATCACCACTGGTGGGAGCGGAGTGCTCGGTCAGTAAGCTAACATTCAAAAGACAAAAAACCTGACTAGCACATCCAGACTAATGTGAACTAGGTGCAAACCAAAGGGAGCTACCCTCATGTAAAAACCAAAAAAAAGGCTGCACTCAAGCATACTAAAGCATGACACATAGAATATATGAAATTTTGAATAGCAATATGGCTTTGGAATATAAGGAAAAATTTGAGACGCTTAGTATAAACATTTGGCCAAACATTTTAAAGCTCAACAACCATCGTCAAGGTGGTCTCAATTCTGTTGAGTCCCTAACCTAATGTGAACATACCTCTATTAGGCTGATATCTGAATTTCTGGGCGAATATGCACCTCTGTCAGTAATGCCTGCATTTATGGGTAAAGTAGGGAGCCGGTGTAATTAAAATCACCACCTGGTGGGAGCGGAGTGCTCGGTCAGTAAGCTAACATTCAAAAGACAAAAAACCTGACTAGCACATCCAGACTAATGTGAACTAGTGCAAACCAAAGGGAGCTACCTCATGTAAAACATCCAAAAAAAAGGCTGCACTCAAGCATACTAAAGCATGACAACATAGAATTATATGAATATTTTGAATAGCAATATGGCTTTGGAATATAAGGAAAAATTGAGACGCTTAGTATAAACATTTGGCCAAACATTTTAAAGCTCACAACCATCGTCAAGGTGGTCTCAATTCTGTTGAGTCCCTAACCTAATGTTGAACATACCCCTATTAGGCTGATATCTGAATTTCTGGGCGAATATGCACCTCTGTCAGTAATGCCTGCATTTATGGGTAAAGTAGGGAGCCGGTGTAATTAAAATCACCACCTGGTGGGAGCGGAGTGCTCGGTCAGTAAGCTAACATTCAAAAGACAAAAAACCTGACTAGCACATTCCTTATATTCCAAAGCCATATTGCTATTCAAAATTTCATATATTCTATGTTGTCATGCTTTAGTATGCTTGAGTGCAGCCTTTTTTTTTGGATGTTTTACATGAGGGTAGCTCCCTTTGGTTTGCACCTAGTTCACATTAGTCTGGATGTGCTAGTCAGGTTTTTTGTCTTTTAAATATTTTTCTAACACTGGACTAGCGTCTTTTTCAAGTAAAGAAAAAAAGCAATTGAAACTATCCTGTGTATAAGTGGATAAGAGTTTTAGGAATATACCTGGTTAAAAATAGAAACACAAAAGTCATCTATTTTTTCTGTGCAGCTTTATAACACATATCCATCTGTGATGCGCTGGTTTACAAATGTGTCAGAAAAGGCACGCAGGAACCAAAAAGTGGTGCACGCGTTCATTCGAGAGACTTTCACCAACCAGAGGGAACAACTGGATGTAAATGACCAGAGGAATCTTGTCGACTCGTTCTTGGTGAAACAACGAGAGGTATTAAAATACGTAGTGTTATATGTGTGATAGATCTGATCTTGTCGTCTGGCATAATTCATGTTGAAAACACAATTTAGTTTTATTTTATATAGGACTGCAGGAAAACAATGTCTAGTTGTGGGGCTATATGGCTTGCTGGGATGTCATTAGTGTATTTTAGAAGTGTACATTTTGTAGTATTATAAATGGCAGATGGTAGCTGGGGCTGTTACAGATTACAGGAAATGGAAAGAGTAAAGGTACTGCCACACTAAACAATCCCGCTAGCGATAGCGATAAAGACGCATACTAATGTGATCGCTAGCGGGATTGTTTCTATATCGCTAAGTGCGGCTTAACTTAGCGATATAGTTAACGACGCTATCGCGGTTAGCGATCTTCTTAACGACTTTAGCGGTACAAAAGTACCGCTAAATCGCTAAGAAAAGGTGCCACACTTAGCGATATATACTTACCTCTGCGGGCGCCGACGATCTAAATAGGGTCCGGAACGATGTCAGCGACGAGCGAGATCACAGCAGGATCTCAGCAGGGAGCTCGTCGCTGACAGATGCCGCACACAACAACATCGCTAACGGGATCGCTAAATTATGACGTTTTTTTAGCGATCCCGTTAGCGATGTTGTTTAGTGTGGCATACCCTTAACTGTTGTAACAATTTTTATTTCATAAATCAATAGTACACATGAAAATCTGTAATATATCTAATAAAACAAACCTGTCCCGGGTATGCCAGTCTCCACCTCCTTCCCCTGAGGCTGCTGCCCTCTGTTGTGCTCCATGTTGGTTTTTTAAGTTGCCAAAGCATGGATCAATGACATCATCTACCTAAACCTATTTAAGACTCATTGACACACACCTGTGTCTTGGGACTTAAGCCCCCGTCACACACAGCGATCTTGCTAGCGAGACCGCTGCCGAGTCACTAGTTTTGTGATGCAACAGCAATCTCCCCAGCGATATCGCTGTGTGTGTGACATTCAGCGACGATCAGCCCCCCTGCTGGGTATCGCTGATCGTCGCTGAATGTCCTGGACATTTTTTTGCTCTTTGGTCTCCTGCTGGCCAGCACGCATCGCTGCGTGTGGCAGGCAGGAGACCAGCGATCAGCTGGTAACCAAGGTACACATCGGGTTTCCAGGTGCCGCGCAGTGCCTGGAAACCCGATGTGTACCTTAGTTACCAGCTCCCTGCATAAGGGCGCTGGTATCCAATGTACACTGCGGGTAACTAAGCGACGTTACCTGCAGTGTCGCTGTCCTTATCGCTGCCTGAGCTGCCTTTTTGGCAGCTCACCAGCGATCATGTAGCGACACACCAGCGATCCTGACAAGTGCATATCGTTGTCGGGATTGCTGGTGTGTCGCTATGTGTGACAGGGCCCTTAGACTCCTAGTCCTATGTTAGGTGGGATCCACCATCTGGCTGTTTGTGTTCAGTGTTTGTTGTTCCTTCCTGCTTAATACCTCAACACTCGGAGTTCATGTGCCAACATATACCTGAGGCTTAGAGGATCTACCTTAACTGGGGAGCCTTAAAGGTAACTAGTCAGATTTCCCATACCCCCAGAACCACCAGGAGTTGTGTTTACATATGTAAATAGAGTAATATAGCGTGGCACTACTGTGGAAGGTGCTTCAAGTAGGAACCCAACCCAGTGATAATATAAAAAAGAACTTGGCACTCAACTTTATGGAATGAAATAATTTATTGCAGTCAAAAAAAACAACGTTTTGGTCCCACTTGGACCTTCATCAAAGTACCGACTGCTTGATGAACATGAATCCAATTTGTGGATTAAACTATGTCCAGAATGATCTTTTAATAATCTATGGACTATAAAGGAGATTGTATCAAGTGCAGGTGTCAATTAATGAGATCCGAATTGTGCCTGTTATATAGCTTATGGTGCGTTTGACCAGTGTCCACTGGAGAATAGCAGTTTTTATCAAAATTAAGATGGACACAATGCTTGTCCACTGAATCAACGAAACAAGTCCTGAATGGTGGCACTAAATAGCGGTGGTGGTATAGTGGAGAGTGCAGGTCTTCACTCAACGCAGCATCCACCGCTTGTTCGAGTGGATGCCACAAATTGGATTCATGTTCATCAAGCAGTCGGTACTTTGATGAAGGTCGAAGTGGGACCGAAACGTTGGTTTTTTTGACTGCAATAAATTCTTTCATTCCATAAAGTTGAGTGCCAAGTTCTTTTTTATATTATACATATGTAAATACTCTGCCTAACAGTCACTTTATTACTTTACACACATACACAGATCTTTATAAAATGTGTTTCTAAAGTCTATTTCTGATATATAAAGGAAGCCTTTGACTAGTCGATGGGGCATTAGTGTCCCCAGACTAATCAGCTCCTTTAGCATGTTATCATGCCCCTGAAGGTGTGATAACATGGCTTACAAGAGCAGGCATCATTTCCAGCGCTATACTTACCTCGCACATGCACATGGCTTCTTTCCCTCACTTCATTGAATACAAAATTTCTTATCTCCCCTTGTACTATTGATTTGTGAAGAAAAATTAAACCGATGGTTACCCATTAAATAACCTCTGTCCTTCACAGTTTTACTCAGGTAACAAGCTTAACTCATGACTGACTGGGCTACTGCAGTGTCCACATGATTCAGCAATCTCCAGACACAGCGCACACACAGCAAACGGAGCAGAGAATGAACAGAACAGAAAGAGATGCAGGGAACACAAATTCCGGTGTGAGAGCCAAAACCTCACAATTTAAAAAAACAGTCTTCACAAATCTACCCTGCTACTACAACACCTCACTGAGAAACATTATTATGTTCATTTCCCAATTAAGCTTTTCTAAATACACAGACTTTATTATTTAACTTTTTAGAGTTCTGTTCACATTTGCATTAGTGATTTGTTTGCAGCTTTCATTGAAAATTCCATCAGTAATGACATAAAAAACAGTAATCTATGATGCATTATTTATCCCATCAAAACTTTGATTTTCATTTAGTTCAATATGATCAATATTTAAAGAGTAGCTCATTTTTGTTTAGTTATTGATCAGCCGTTACAAAGTTATTAATTTTTGTAATACAATCTACGTCCTTATTTTGCTTCCTACCTGCTCAAAAACTAAGCTGAAAGTGCTGTCTATTTCATGCTCTTTTAGAAACTGCTGCTCTTGAAAGAATCCACAACCAAAGCAAATAAAGTAATGGAGTATATTAAAAAAAAATAATAACATTGAAAAGGCTGACAAAAAAAGTTTAAACTTCAGACATCAGTAACATGGACACCATTTTTTTGCATACCTAAGTGGTCATCTCTATATAAAAAATTGCACTTAGCTTCAGTATGCAATGTTCGTTACTTCATTCATTTTCAGAACCCTGATGTGCGGTTTCAGTCTATTCTCTTTCCTCCAGTGGCTAATTTAATTAATTCTAATTGTGATTCAATATTCATAGTCTGTTGAGCATCACGTAAGTGCAGCATTTAGTGTTCTGCAATTAATTAGACCAAAATTAGAAATGAAGGTAACTGGATACATAGTCACAGTGAATATTGTTTCTTTTTCTATACACTATCACTCCTATAGTCCTCCACTTCCTACTAATCCCCCCAATCCATACTGTCATGATTCAGGCCGGGTTTTGAGTCCTGTCTTCCCCTTTTCCCGGTCTGGTCATGCCAGGGGTTAACTTCTCTGGGCCTCAGTCTGGTTTCAGGCTTGCTGTTATGATTTGGTAGCTGAGGAGTGCAGGTAAAAAAGGAAATACACCAGAGCAGTTGGAATCTATGAGATTGCAGTACCCTGACTAACCACCACAACTAGAGGCAGCCGTGGAGCTTTCCTACGTTGGTCCTAGACGCCTCGTCACAGCCTGAGAAACTAACTATACCTAAAGATAGAAAGAGGAAAGCTATCTGCCCCGGAACAGATCCCCAAAGAACATAGAAAGCCCCCAAACATGTAATGGCGGTTAGACAAGAAGAAATACTGACACAGACAGAAAATAGTATGAGCAAACGTTGGGGCCCAAACTATCTAAATAGAAAAGGATAGGAAGGGCACTTACTGCAATCCCAAAAAACCCTGAAAAGCACCAACTTTACTAATTTCAAAAACACCTGAGATCACACGACCTCTACCACCTAAATTAGTTCTCTGGTGTAACAAAATCAAAACAGCAGCCACTGAAAAAACTGGAAAAAGCAAATGTACAAACATCAGTGGCTGAACAAAACTAAGAGGGCAAAAGCCCCCGGAGGGGACCCTGAAGTCCCCCACAGAAGTGCAGGAAAAAATGCAAAAATCAAGCACAAAAGCAAAAAGAAGAAAATGTCTCATCTGTTAGCAGGAGATGCAGACACGAAACAGCAGGCTACAAAGGAAACAGGAATAAAGAATTGAGACCAGAACAATTGATCACCGGCAACCCTGATGGGAAGGCGAGTCCCTTATATAAGACCAGTCAGTAACACCTGATTCCCAATCCTCACAATCTTCACTGGACAGTCCAGTACCGCTTGTAACCACCAGAGGGAGCCTCTGCTCAGAACTCATTTCAAGTCCATTCACAACAGTACCCCCCCTTTGAGGAGGGGTCACCGAACCCTCACCTGAGCAACCAGGTCGGTCAGGATGAGTTCTATGATACGCACGGATAAGTCTCCTAGCATGGATGTCCGAAGCAAACACCCAAGAATTGTCCTCCTGACCATAACCTCTCCATTTAACCAAATACTGGAGTCTTCGTCTAGAAAAACGAGAATCCAATATTTTCTCAACCACATACTCCAGATTGCCCTCAACCAAAACAGGGTCAGGAGGCACAGCAGCAGGAACCACTGGCTCAACAAACCTCTTCAACAAGGACTTGTGGAACACGTTATGGATCTTAAATGTCCCTGGAAGAAGCAAACGAAAAGAAACAGGATTAAGAATCTCCATGATCTTATAAGGTCCAATGAACCTAGGCTTAAACTTAGGAGATGCCACTCTCATAGGAATATTTTTTGAGGATAACCAGACCAAGTCCCCCACTTTAAACCGAGGACCATCAGTCCTATGCCGGTTAGCAAACCGCTGGGCCCTCTCCTGAGAGAGGGACAACCTCTGCACTACCTGGTCCCAAATCTGCTGCATACGCTCCACAACAGAGTCAACACCCGGACAGACAGAAGCCTCCGTCTGTCCTGAAGAAAATCGAGGGTGAAACCCAGAATTACAGAAAAATGGAGACATCAAAGTGGCAGAGCTAGCCCTATTATTAAGAGCAAACTCAGCCAAAGGCAAAAAAGAGACCCAGTCATCCTGATCAGCAGACACAAAGCATCTTAGATAAGTCTCCAAAGTCTGATTTGTTCTCTCAGTTTGACCATTGGTCTGAGGATGAAACGCCGAGGAGAAAGACAATTGAACACCAAGTTTAGAAAAAAAGGTCCTCCAAAATCTGGAAACAAACTGGACTCCTCTGTCAGACACAATGTTCTCAGGAATGCCGTGTAAATGAACCACGTGCTGAAGGAACAAAGGTACCAATTCAGAGGAGGAAGGCAAATTAGGTAATGGCACAAGATGTATCATCTTGGAAAACCTATCACAAATCACCCAGATGACGGTCATTCTCTGAGAAACAGGGAGGTCGGAAATGAAATCCATAGAGATATGGGTCCATGGTCTCTTGGGCACAGGCAATGGCATCAACAAACCACTAGAGCGGGAGCAAGGCTTGGAGCGAGAGCAAGTCCCGCAGGACTGCACAAATTCCCTGACATCACGAGACAAGGTAGGCCACCAAAAGGACCGACTAACCAAGTCTCTGGTACCAAAAATTCCGGGATGACTGGCCAACGCGGAACAATGAATCTCAGACATCACACTCTTTTTCCAGTGGTCCGGGACAAACAATTTCCCAACAGGACAGCGCTCGGGCCTATCCTCCTGACACCCCTCCAGAGCCAGTCTCAAATTGGGCGAGATGGCGGAAAGAACTACACCTTCTTTCAAAATAACAGAAGGGTCAGATAACTCAGGAGAGTCCGCAAGGAAACTCCTTGAAAGGGCATCCGCCTTAACATCCTTAGTGCCAGGAAGAAAGGAAACCACAAAATTAAAACGTGTGAAAAACAAGGCCCACCTGGCCTGTCTAGGATTAAGTCGCTTGGCAGATTCCAGATAAACCAGATTCTTATGGTCAGTAAGGACCACCACCTGATGTTTGGCTCCCTCCAGCCAATGTCTCCACTCTTCAAAAGCCCACTTCATGGCCAATAACTCCCGATTACCCACGTCATAATTACGTTCAGTAGGAGAAAATTTTCCAGAGAAAAAGGCACAAGGGTTACTTTTAGAGGTCTCTGGATCTCTTTGGGACAAAACGGCACCTGCCCCAATTTCAGAGGCATCAACCTCCACCTGAAATGGCAGAGAAACATCAGGCTGCCGTAGAACAGCAGCAGAAGTGAATCTCTGCTTAAGTTCCTGAAATGCAGAGACTGCCTCAGGAGGCCAAATCACCACATCAGAACCCTTTTTGGTCAAATCAGTTAATGGTTTAACAATAACCGAGAAATTACCAATAAATTTACGATAAAAATTGGCAAAACCCAAAAATCTTTGAAGAGCCTTTAATGAAGTAGGTTGGACCCAATCACAGATGGCCTGAACCTTGACTGGGTCCATTTCAATAACAGATGGGGACAAAATGAATCCCAAAAATGAGATCCTCTGTACGCCAAAAAGACACTTTGATCCCTTCACATACAGAGCATTCTCTCTCAAAATCTGGAATACAGTACGAACATGTTTCACATGAGAGTCCCAGTCATTGGAAAAAATCAAGATATCATCCAAATAAACAATCAGAAATTTATCCACAAAATCCCTGAAAATGTCATTCATGAAGGACTGGAAGACAGAAGGAGCATTAGTGAGCCCAAAGGGCATCACAAGGTACTCAAAATGCCCCTCAGGGTGTTAAATGCCGTCTTCCATTCATCCCCGTGCTTAATGCGAATAAGGCTTATATGCCCCCCTGAGGTCAAGCTTGGTAAACCAAGTAGCGTTTTTCACCCTGGAAAACAGGTCTGAAATCAAGGGTAACGGGTATTGATATTTCACAGTAATATTGTTCAAAAGACGATAATCAATACACGGCCTTAATGAACCATTCTTTTTGGCCACAAAAAAAAAACGGCACCTAAGGGTGAAGAGGATGGTCTGATATGACCTTTCTCCAATGACTCCTTGATATAAGTCCGCATAGCGTCATGTTCAGGTACAGACAAGTTAAAAAGGCGACCTTTAGGGAATTTACTACCAGGCACTAATTCAATAGCGCAGTCATAGCTCCCATGGGGAGGCAAGGATGCAGATTTACTTTCGCTAAACACATCAGAAAAATCAATCAAAAAGTCAGGAACATCCTGAGCCTGGGGGGAGGCAGAAAAAACAGGAGTGTTGGTATTAACACATTGGCAGCCCCAACTGGTTACAGACACAGATTTCCAATCAAAAGCAGGATTATGAGACTGTAACCAAGGGAAACCAGCACGATAATGTCATGCAGATTATACAGAACCAAAAATTTGCAGCTCTCCTGATGATCAGGTTCAACCCTCATTATCACCTGAGTAGAGAACTGAGGTTTATTCTCAGCCAAAGGGGTAGAATCGATCCCAGTAGGGGAATAGACTTCTGTAGGGGTATCAAGGGAAACCCACAACGTTTAGCAAAATCAAAATCCATCAGGTTAATAGCTGCTCCCGAATCAACGAAAGCCTGAGCAGAAAATGAGGACAGAGAGCATATCAGAGTAACAGTTAATAAAAACTTAGTCTGAACACTACCCAAGACAACTGAGCGTGCAAAACGTCTTCCCCGCTTAGGGCAGACTGAAATAGCATGAGAGCATCTCCACAGTAGAAACATAACCCATTGCGCTTTCGAAACTCATGACGCTGTGTCCCAGAAACGACTCTATCACACTGCATGGATTCAGAAGCAGGTTCACAAGGCAACACTATTCCACGCATACTTCTCCGCTCACGCAAACGTCTGTCAATTTGAATCGCTAATGACATAGAATCATTGAGACCAGAGGGGACAGGGAATCCCACCATAACATACTTTACATTATCTGACAGACCCTTCCGAAAAAGGGCTGCCAAAGCGTCGTCATTCCATTTGGTCAGGACTGCCCACCTACGGAATCTCTGACAGTATAACTCAGCGTCATCAAGCCCCTGATTTAATGCCAACAAGGCTTTTTCAGCTTGATCAGTGACATTAGGCTCATCGTACAATAACCCCAAGGCCTGAAAAAATGCATCAACATCACTCAAAACAGGATCCCCAGGTGTCAGGGAAAAAGCCCAATCCTGAGGATCGCCGCGCTGGAGAGAGATGACAATTTGAACCTGCTGCGCTGCGTTCCTTGAGGACTTAGATTTTAAGGCAAAAAATAATTTACAATTATTTTTGAAATTCAGAAACTTGGCTCGATCCCCCAAAAACAAATCTGGCATGGGAATCCTAGGTTCCACAACAGGCAACCTAGCAAGATAGGTAGCAATACTCCGAACCTCAGTGGCAAGCTGATCCACACGGCCAGACAACTGTGCAAACTCCATTGAGAGTAAAAATCCTCCCCAGCACCCAGAGATACAGAGGGAAAAAAAAAATGCAACAAACAGAAAAATATCTCTGACAACTCTGACAACCTTTTTTTTTTTCTTTCACAATATTTTTCCCTTCTGTGAGTACCATTCAATTTTATTTGTGGCCGGTGATACTGTTATGATTTGGTAGCTGAGGAGTGCAGGTAAAAAAGGAAATACACCAGAGCAGTTGGAATCTATGAGATTGCAGTACCCTGACTAACCACCACAACTAGAGGCAGCCGTGGAGCGTTCCTACGTTGGTCCTAGATGCCTCGTCACAGCCTGAGAAACTAACTATACCTAAAGATAGAAAGAGGAAAGCTATCTGCCCCGGAGCAGATCCCCAAAGAACATAGAAAGCCCCCAAACATGTAATGGCAGTTAGACAAGAAGAAATACTGACACAGACAGAAAATAGTATGAGCAAACGTTGGGGCCCAAACTATCTAAATAGAAAAGGATAGGAAGGGCACTTACTGCAATCCCAAAAAACCCTGAAAAGCACCAACTTTACTAATTTCAAAAACACCTGAGATCACACGACCTCTACCACCTAAATTAGTTCTCTGGTGTAACAAAATCAAAACAGCAGCCACTGAAAAAACTGGAAAAAGCAAATGTACAAACATCAGTGGCTGAACAAAACTAAGAGGGCAAAAGCCCCCGGAGGGGACCCTGAAGGCCCCCACAGAAGTGCAGGAAAAAATGCAAAAATCAAGCACAAAAGCAAAAAGAAGAAAATGTCTTATCTGTTAACAGGAGATGCAGACACGAAACAGCAGGCTACAAAGGAAACAGGAATCAAGGATTGAGACCAGAACAATTGATCACCGGCAACCCTGATGGGAAGGCGAGTCCCTTATATAAGACCAGTCAGTAACACCTGATTCCCAATCCTCACAATCTTCACTGGACAGTCCAGTACCGCTTGTAACCACCAGAGGGAGCCTCTGCTCAGAACTCATTTCAAGTCCATTCACAACAGCTTGCTATTTATCTCTGTTGCATCCTGAAGGCGGTTTCAGTTATATTGTCTGCATACGGCATGTGTAGTTGACTCTGGTAATACCCTGATTTGCCCTGCTGTGTTTAGCTGACCATACCCGTGTCTGTTCTTTCCCTCCTATTGCCCCAACTTTGTGTTTTCCTGTGTACTTGAATTCCCCAGTGTTTGACTCGGCTTAGCTCTGACCCAACTCTGTCTCTTGCTTTTGGTACATCAGCTTCTGACCGATATTGACCCTCTGGTGCACTCCTGACTCCAAGTGTGGCATTTCCCTTTGTACTACGTGACTCTTTAGGTTTTGACCTGGCTTGTTTGACTATTCTGCTGCCACCTGGTGATGGCCTCGCTGCAGTGCAGTTGGTCTGCTCTGGCAGTGTTGCAGTCCTCTCTCCACTCTACTGCCATCTGGTGGAGCGTGCATCTACTTGCATAGCTGCAGCATGACATTATAACCAACCATTGAGTTTTTTTTTCTCTGCTTCTCTCTTTATGGATCCGCTTTGCACACTGGTGGATCAGATGTCTAGTCTGACTCATATGATGCAGGACATGTCTGTGGAACATAGAGCCCTTGTCACTTCCCATAATCATCTTCAAGGGAAACTTTCTGAGACAGTTAAGTTTTTCAGGGTTCTACTACACAATTTGCCTGTAAGTACTTAGACCCCCTGGATTTCTCGCTCCACTCTCCTGAACCTATGGTCAGGTTTCCTGATACTTTCTTCTGGGAGAAGTTCCGTACATTCAGTGAGAGTTGTAAGCTGCTTCTCACTTAAACCCCGATCCTCTGGTGATGAGATTAAACGGGTGAGAATAATTATTTTGTTGCTCCGGGAGGGTCCCCAAATGTGAGATTTTTTGCTACTTGCTACTGCCACTGAACGTGTGTCTGTGGATAGGTTCTTTGAGGCTTTAGGACTGACTTTTGATGAACCGGACCGGGTCAGGGTGACAGAGGACACAATCATGAGTCTCTCCCAAGGTAAACTCACTTCCGAGTGGTATTGCTCAGAGTTCAGGCGATGGTCTACCATGGTGTCCTGAGATGACTCTGCTTTGAGATGCCAGTTCAGGAGAGGACTTTCTGATTATATCAAAGATGCTCTTGACCTCCATCCTTCACCCAGTTCCCTGGATCAGGCCATGACCCAGGCCCTTCACATGGATCGGAGATTACGGGAGAGAGGGGTTATCCAGCGAGAGATTCCTGTATTGCCTTCTAAGTCTGAGGTGATGCCAGTTTTTGCCATTAACTTCAAGGAGTAGGAGCGGAAGTGGCGACGTGATGGGAAATTATGCTTTCATTGTGGAGATCCGGGACATTGGAAGGTGGACTGCCCCTTTTGTCCATCGTCTAACAAGCTGCCAAGTCTGGTTGATTGTTGTGGAGGTCACCCAGACTCTCAGGTACCATTTTCTTCATTCCAAAAAGTTTTGTTAAAGGTGGAACTTTGTGGTGGGGATAGTTTCACACCCACTTCAGCTTTTGTGGATTGTGGATCGTCCATGAACTTCATTGACTCGCAGTTTGGATCCGATATTACCTCCCGAACCTTCTTCCTTTATTCTTCAGCACGGGGTGATCGTTGGTGGGGTGTCCTCCGAATTGGAGCGGGAGATTCATGAGGCTCAATCTATTGCTCCTATGTCATTGCCTGATAACAAGTTCTTCATCCCTGTTCAGTATCGGTTGAGGATTTTCCGGGAGTTCCAGGACTGCTCTCAGTGAGCATCCTGGAGTCTCGGCAACCCAGAGAGCTATTGCTAGACCTTTCTGGTGGTCCTTCATGTTGCCTGACATCACCGTGTTTGTGTCTGCTTGTGATTCGTGTGCCCGTGCTAAAGTCTCCCTTAACCGGCCGGCCGAGGAATTGGTGCATTCCCAATTGCAGATAGACCTTGGACTCATTTGTACATGGATTTTATCACTGATCTCCCTCCTTCTAATGGCAAGACTGTGGTCTGGGTGGAGGTTGACATATTTAGTAAACAGGCACATTTTGTACCTTTGGCAGGACTGCCTATCGCGGAGAATAATCCATGTTTTTTATTGAACATGTGGTGCGGTTGCATGATGTGCCTCTGAATTTGGTGTCTGATAGAGGGGTCCAATTTGTGTCCAAATTCTGGAGGGCTTTTTGTAAGAGATTGGAGATTGACTTGACCTTCTCCTCGACCTACCATCCCGAGACCAACGGTCAGACAGAGAGGACCAATCAGTCACTTGAATAAATTTTGCTGTGTCTTGCCATGTCTCGGCAGGATGATTGGTGCTCTTCGTTGCCTGTGGCTGAGTTCGCATTTAATAATCTGGTTAATCAGTCCACTGGCACCTCTCCATTCTTTTGTAACTATGGTTTTCACCCATATTTTGGTGAATTTTACAGGTTGGATTATGGATGTCCAGGGACTGATTCAGCAGGTCAACTTTTTGGGGAGGTGAAGAGTGAGATCCAGAAGAACATTGGGGTGGCTCAAGGCAAAAAGAAACTTTTCGCGGATAAGCGACAATCTGTGGGACCTACATTTCAGGTTATAAAGTGCGGCTGTGTAAGGGTCTGCGGAACGCACCAAATATTTGATGTAGAGAGGTACGTTCGCAGCTCGGGGTCCACCGTGCAGGCGGAGCCTGCTGCTGGTAAAATGGCGCAAGAAGCGAACTCTGTTATCCCGCAGGGTCGCCAAAATAAACGCCGTAATGCGCTGTGGCAATAAGTGCGAACTCTGTTATTCCACAGAGCCGCTAGAAGGAGTGCCGCAGCACTATATGGCGATTTGTGCGAACTCACTAAACACAACTGAGTCGCAAAGTAAACACGCTAGGGCGCTGTCTAGCGTTGAAAGCGAACCCTGTTACGTCACAGAGCCGCTGAGAAAAAGTTCTGTGTCCTGTCAGGCATCCAGGTACACAGTTAAGTGCTAAACGAACATAGAACGTGATCATGCGCTAATGTCCTCGCGGGAGTCACCCGCAATCTATGGCATCTGAACGCCAGGCCCTGAATACGGCAATCAAACTCCTCACTGGTTATGCCGGTAATCTAGGGCATCTAGGACACCGACCCTGACCAGCTAGCATACCAAACTCCTCACCGATTAAGTCGGTATTCTAGGGGCTTATTTCAGCTGGGTCCCTAACCACACACACGCATGACCACACTGGCGCAAAGCATATAATGGTTGATACTAGCACATGGTGGCTCAGCATTGCCACCCTTTTATAATAACAGCTACAGGACCTGCCAGAAACAAGGACCAATGAAACTTGTTCCAGAACTCCAGTAGTCACAGGACCTTCCTGGCAGACCAATAGGAGCTGCTGAAGTACCTGAGCACGTGACCCCGATCTCCAATGAGAGATCTCACCCTGGGCATGCTCAGAAGGGGAAACGCAGGACTTTGTCCCCAAAGACGTCTGCTCCAGCACTGGCTATAATAGCAGATCCAGGACAGGCAGCAGCAAGTCACTGCACAGTACTGGAATGGGCAAGACGCTGGGACCTACGTCTCTGCTGAGCAGGCTCCACTGAGGCCGGAGATGAATGGGAGACCGCAGTGGGACTGGTTCGAGACTCCCCTTGTGCAGCAGCGGGAACTCAACCCTAACAGGATGTTTACCAGGAACATACGTTTGAAGGTTCTTTCTATTAAGCTGGATCCTAAGTTTATTGGCCCTTATGAAATCATTGAGGTCATCAAACCAGTTGCCTTTCGTTTATGCTTACCTCCGTCACTTCGGATCCCTAATGTGCTTCATAAGTCCGGTCTTAAGGCATGTGTACCTTCCTCTGCTGGGTCTTAATCCCCTCCGCCTCTTGTCTCTGTGGATAGTCAGAATGAGTATGAAGTTGAACGAATTGTTGATTCTTGGTTCGTTTTCAGTTCACTTCAGTACTTGGTCCATTAGAGGGGTTAAGGTCCTGAGGATTGATCTTGGGTCCCAGCGCGGTCTGTCCATGCTGATCGATTGGTTCGGGTGTTTCATGCATGTTGTCCTGGGAAACCTAGGGGTCCGGTGGCCCCTCTGAGAGGAGGGTACTGTCAAGATCCAGGCCGGGTTTTGAGTCCTGTCTTCCCCTTTTCCCTGTCTGGTGATACCAGGGGTTAACTTCTCTTGGCCTCAGTCTGGTACCATGCTTGCTATTTATCTCCGCTGCATCCTGCAGGCGGTGTCAGTTATATTTCCTGCCTACAGCATATGTAGCTGACTCTGGTGATACCCTGATTTGCCCTGCTGTGTTTAGCTGACCTTGCCCTTGTCTGTTCCTTCCTCCCTGCTTGCCCCAACTCTGTGTTTCCCTGAGTACTAGGATTCCTGGTGTTTGACTCAACTTAGCTCTGACCTGACTCTGTCTCTTGCTTCTGGTACTTCAGCTTCTGACCGATATTGACCCTCTGGCACACCTCTGACTCCAAGTGTTGTATTTCCCTTTGTACTACGTGACTCTTTAGGTTTTGACCTGGCTTGTTTGACTATTCTGCCGCCAACTGGTGGTGGCCTCACTGCAGCGCTGCAGGTCTGCTCTGGCAGTGTTGCAGTGCCCTCTCCACTCTACTGCCATCTAGTGGAGCGTGCATCTACCTGCATACATCTAGTAATGAACTGGTCATCTCTCCTTACATCCTCCTCATTAATCTCACCTCATCCTCAGAACTTTTCCACAACATAAAATGCACTGTCTACAAACACAGATAGCTGCCTAAAGCCCTTTCCTGCTCACATCTACTAACACTTTTTCTGCTTCTCCTAACTTCTGGCGACATCTCTCCAAATTCTGGTCCTCCTCACCACATCCCCACAGTTATTTTAACCTGCCATCCACAAACTATCACAAATTTTTACAACTTTTCTAACTTTATACCCATTAGCCCAGTCCCTGTTTCCCCAATACCTCTGACAGAAGCTCTTTGTAACATTTGCTCTGTCTGCAACAAACTTTTCTACATCCATCTTTTCATTACTAACAAACTTTCCTTCCTCAGCATCACCGAAACCTGTCTCACCCCCTCTGACACAGACTCTCCAGCTGCACTTTCTTATAGTGGATTTCACCTCTCCCACACCTCTGCCCTGACATCAATCATGGTGGAGGAGTTGTTTTGTTCCTGTCAGATAACTGCTTCTTTACCCAAACTCCACTGCCACACTCCTTTACTCTCCATTACTCTCCCTTCTTTTGAGGTGCATTATGTTCGCATCTATTTCCCCTCCAACCTTCAATTAGCTGTCATTTACCGCCCCCCCCTCCAGCGCCAGCCACCACATTTTTCAACAACTTCATGACCTGGCTACTTCATTTCCTTTCCTTTGACATCCCCACTATCATCATGGGTGACTTCAACATCCCCATTGACACGTCACTCATAGCTGTCTCTAAGCTTTAATCTCTCATTTTCGCCTTTGGCTTCACTCAATGGTCTTCCACAGCCACTCACAAATAAGGCCAAAACTGGATCTTATCGTCAAACACTTCTATTACCTATCTATCCTCTATAACATAACTCTCCCTCTTATTGCCCACAACCTACTTACAATCTCTTCCCTCTCCTCTCCAGATGCATAATCCCCACTCCACAAACTTGCACACCCTTGCAGAAATTTCAAACAACTGGATCTATACTCACTCTCTAAATCCCTTCTCCTTCTTGCAAATATAAGTTCCTTACACATTACAGATGCTGCTACCACTTTATATAACACCATAACAGCTGCAGATCTTGAATCAGTCACTCCCTCACACATACCAAAGCTCGCACAATCAATAGGCAACTCTGGCATACCAGCCTGATTAACAAACTGAGACAGGTCTCCAGAAAAGATCTCATTCCAACAAGCACTTCATCACATTCAAACAGTCACTCATTACTTTCAAGCCCACACTCACTGCAGCAAAACAAACCTTTTCATCTCTCATAGCCTCCCTATATCACAACCCTTAACAGCTATTCAACACTTTCAATTCTCTCCTCTGTGCCTCAACACCTCTTCCCTCTTCTCTCATCTCAGCTGAAGACTTTTCCTCATTCTTCAAGCAAAAGATTGATTACATCAGACAAAGCTTTTACCTAAAGTCCCTAAACAGCCCCTTCTAATAACTAGTCTGCCCGCCTCCTTCAAAATATGTTTCTCTGCCATTACGGAAGATCAAGTTTCCTCTCTACTCTCTGTATGACTTCTCAACACTTAGTCTTGCCTGGAATAAAACAGAATTATTAATAAAAAGGCTTCCCCATAAGGTCCTTCTGCTAGCAGTTAACATTCTATAGCACATCCAATAATGGGAGACTATGACGGCCTGTATTAATGATGAGGACTAGTCAAGGAGCTGTATTTTCTGTTTTCAGAGTAGGGATTGGCAGGTCAAAGTGCATAACTGTTCCCGATAAGGGACAGAAAAAGACACTACAGCTGAAGAATAGTTAGATGAGCTTAATATCGATGTTTTGTTGGATCGGCCATGCAAGTTAATGAATTCATGAAAATATAAGACCGCACTGGGAAGAAATCTGAGTGCAGTCTCATTTCAAAGGACTGACAGAATTGAGAAGACAGATAATTTTTTTTCTCCATTTTCTCCTTATCCAAGAGAATTGAGTGAAATTATGACCACACTCTGTTAAAGAAGAACTCCGGCACTCATAAGAATGTGTTCATATTTTTATATATTTCAATATAGAGGCTGATACAAAAAATGAAAAAAAGACAAAAAAATAAATTTTGAACCGAGCCCCAAACAAAGGAAAAACTTCAGATCCGATCAGGATACCGCTACTGAGCCAAAAGGTATGTCTTGGGAGCCGCTAAAAGTAACGTGACCGCCCGAATCCGACATCTCGGGCGGTCACGTTCCTTTTAGCGGCTCCCAAGACATACCTTTTGGCTCAGTAGCGGTATCCTGATCGGATCTGAAGTTTTTCCTTTGTTTGGGGCTCGGTTCAAATCTATCTTTACCTGTGTGTATTCTAGTGGAACACTATGCATTAAATTTTTCAGTATTCAGATATATGCTTGATGAAGGCCTGAATATTGGCCGAAACGTTGCAATTATCTATATCTGAATGATTCTGTATTATCACAAATAATATAACAGAATATACATTTGATTTTTTCTATTTAGTTCTTTTTTAATTAAAAGGGTTGTGTCCTAAATATTTCTTTTTTTGTCTTTTTTTCATTTTTTGTTTCAGCCTCTATATTGAAATATATAAAAATATGAACACATTCTTATGAGTGCCGGAGTTCTTCTTTATATTATTTAGTGTATTTTTCTCCAGATCACCAGTACTCTTCTCATATCTAGTGAGCACCCCTTCATCAATTTCACACTCTGTTAAAAGTTTGATCAGAATCTGATTCTTATATTGAGCCAAATTCTCTAGGATGAGAGCAAATACCGTCATCTGCACCTGCTCTTAGATGTGTCAGATGTATCAATAGTGAGACAGAGATAAAAAAGGTTGCGTCACATTGTAATTGATTGAAATATTCAAGTATCCACACAATTCTTTTTGTTTTTGCAATATAAAAGCTTGGGTTTTTTCTCCACCACACCCACCTTTTTACTGTTTCTACCTCTCTTTCCATCTCTCTTTTTTCTCTCTCTTTCTTTCTAACACCCTTTCAATTGGCATGCATATCAAAATTTTGGGAAAAATTTGTCAAAGATGGCAAATTTGAATTTCAAAAAGTTGGATCATAACTAGAAAGATAGATAGAACAAAAAATGGTGCAGCATTAGCAAGAGCAAAACATGGAGGCAGTGGGTGCAACGACCCCCAGGCAATACCAAACCTTTATAATATTCAAGCAAATAGAGGCAGCTCTGCAAAGTCATAAAATATAAACGGTTTATTGACCCATTGTGATGGCGACCTTTTTTTCCAGATGTGGAACTTTCTCAAGCCCTTGGCTTGGGCACTTTTTAAAGTACTTGATTTAAGAAAGTTCATCTTTTGGAATAAAATTTCGCCATCACAATGGGTCAATACATTTTTGCACTTTTTGACCTTGCAGTGCTGCCTCTATTTGCTTGGATATTATTAAGGTTTGGATTTGCCTGGAGGGCTTTGCTTCCACTATTTACATTTTTAGCTGCTGCTGCACCATTTTTTTTGTTCTGATAGATAGAAAGATATATAGATATAGTCAGAGGCGTAGCTAGGGTTTCGGCTCAGGGGGGGGGCGAAACTTCTCAGTGGGCCCCTAACCAGGTAATCTTGATTACAGCTGGGTGATGCACCCTAATAGTGGAGGAGAACCTCAGTAGATGACCGCGATGTCACTGAAAATAATCTCTATATAAAGACGAACATGGATATTACCGCCATATGGTCAGCGGTAGATATCAGTCCTACAGAACATATAATAGATTACAGCACAGTTACAGATAATGATTTACCGCTGATGTTCTTTCTGATAGAATCATTCACATTTCACGTCTTTTCCATCTGACCCAGACCGACATGACAACTTCTTCCAGCCAGGACTCGGCTGCAGAGATTACAACAAAGACACATTTCACTTCTCATATTTTCAGCACTGTCACCAATTGGACTATTCCCAACCTTCACAAACTCCTCATTCTGCTGATACCCCAATGCTGAGCCGTATGTGTCCCTATTACTGCACCTATTGTGTGGTTCTGTGTGACCTCTAAATTCTAAAGCAACCCTCTAGAATATAGTAATGCCAGGTGCAAGTGCCCTATAAAATCAGTGCCCATATTTTGTACCCTAAAAAGTAATATTACCCTGTGTGCCCCTTTAACAGACACAGTAACCTGTGTTCCTCTATAACAATAAGTGCCCACTTTACATTTAATAATGTCCCGAGTCTCCCCCTATTCAGCTCCCCTATACACAGTATGATGCTCTCTTATACACAGTATAATTCCCCATCACTGTATATATACTGACCCCTTAACATCCCCCAAACTGTTAAATGGCTCCAACACTGTATGATGGCCCTGTCACTTTAATCCCCACACTGTATGATGGCCCCCGAAATAGCATCCATGTAGCATAATATACCAGATAGTCCTCAATATAGTATAATGCACTGCCCATAGGCAGACTCTATATAGTATAATGCACTCCCCATAGGCAGACTCTATAGTTTAATGTACCCTCCATAGGCAGACTCTATAGTGTAATGCACTTCACATAGGAAGACTATATAGTATAATGCAGCCCCCATAGGCAGCCTCTATAGCGTAATGCATCCCCATAGGCAGCCTCTATAGCGTAATGCATCCCCATAGGCAGCCTCTATAGCGTAATGCATCCCCATAGGCAGCCTCTATAGCGTAATGCATCCCCATAGGCAGCCTCTATAGTGTAATGCATCCCCATAGGCAGCCTCTATAGTGTAATGCATCCCCATAGGCAGCCTCTATAGCGTAATGCATCCCCATAGGCAGCCTCTATAGTGTAATGCATCCCCATAGGCAGCCTCTATAGTGTAATGCATCCCCATAGGCAGCCTCTATAGTGTAATGCATCCCCATAGGCAGCCTCTATAGTGTAATGCATCCCCATAGGCAGCCTCTATAGCGTAATGCATCCCCATAGGCAGCCTCTATAGCGTAATGCATCCCCATAGGCAGCCTCTATAGTGTAATGCATCCCCATAGGCAGCCTCTATAGTGTAATGCATCCCCATAGGCAGCCTCTATAGCGTAATGCATCCCCATAGGCCGCCTCTATAGCGTAATGCATCCCCATAGGCAGCCTCTATAGTGTAATGCATCCCCATAGGCAGCCTCTATAGCGTAATGCATCCCCATAGGCAGCCTCTATAGCGTAATGCATCCCATAGGCAGCCTCTATAGCGTAATGCATCCCCATAGGCAGCCTCTATAGTGTAATGCATCCCCATAGGCAGCCTCTATAGTGTAATGCATCCCCATAGGCCGCCTCTATAGCGTAATGCATCCCCATAGGCAGCCTCTATAGTGTAATGCATCCCCATAGGCAGCCTCTATAGCGTAATGCATCCCCATAGGCAGCCTCTATAGCGTAATGCATCCCCATAGGCAGCCTCTATAGCGTAATGCATCCCCATAGGCAGCCTCTATAGTGTAATGCATCCCCATAGGCAGCCTCTATAGTGTAATGCATCCCCATAGGCAGCCTCTATAGTGTAATGCATCCCCATAGGCAGCCTCTATAGCGTAATGCATCCCCATAGGCAGCCTCTATAGCGTAATGCATCCCCATAGGCAGCCTCTATAGCGTAATGCATCCCCATAGGCAGCCTCTATAGCGTAATGCATCCCCATAGGCAGCCTCTATAGCGTAATGCATCCCCATAGGCAGCCTCTATAGTGTAATGCATCCCCATAGGCAGCCTTTATATGGAAGGCTGTAAATCTGTCCCCAATCCCCTCTGCAAGGCAAAAAATGACCTCTCATTATACTCACCAACTGCGCTCACCAAGGCATAGCTGGTCTTGACTTAAGATCGCCATCCTCCATTACTGCATCATCTGGATGACACGTCCTATGTCATCGCACACAGTGTCACCCATAGTGCTCCTGTGCAGGCGCACTTCTCTCTGGGCTGCTGAAAGCAGAGCTAAGTACTGTAGAGCGTATGTGCTGGGAAAGGCCAAAGGGCGCTGATGACATGGAAGTAAAGCCGGCGCATACGCACTACAATACTGTGACTTCAGTAGGGCAAAGATAAGTGCGCCTGCATGGAGTGCGATAGAGGACACTGAATACATTATGTAGGACACATCTTCCACACGAAGCGGGACAGCGATCACAAGAAGAGAGTAGGCGCCGGATCAAGACTAGAGATGCCCAGACCGCGCCGCCTGTGAGTATAATAAAAGCTCTTTTTTGTGCCTTGCATGGAGGATTGAGGACATAGAGAGCCTCCTCTGACCCAAGATTGCCATCCTCCTGCCTTTACTGACATCTGTTGCACTGCGCAGCTCCTGTTCCCTCCTGTGCAGGTGCGAGAGCTGGACAGACAGTGGATGACATAGGAGACGTCAGTCATGTCAATCAAGGCAGGAGAGATGATGAATCAGGCCCATAGTGAGCAACCCCTACATCTGGGGAACTGGCTCAGCCCTTCTTTCTCTTTACTAGTGCTCTCTGTTATCAGCTTCTCATTTCCTGCCATATTGGCCATTTAAGATACTTCAGATTACTATATAGTTTTACAAGGATACAGGACTAACTTCTAACATAAGCATCCCCTAAAATACAAACTTTATTAAGATACTTTTAAAATGTCCAAACAAAAGCTCCACCAAAAGCAACTGTGAAAAAATGTGTAAAAAGATAAATATTATTACACTTTGAGGCCATACCACAGCCAATACAATCATTGATCCTGAGTTACTGGTCTAACATGTGGCCATCTTGTCCCCATGATCAATGCGTTGGCCACTGCCAAAGAAGATCTCCATATTAATGTAGGCAAGTTAGTGGATGTATTTATAACATAACCCACCAGATGGGGATGGCATGATAGGCAAATCCTATAAAACTGAAAAGCAACATGGTTTCTTGAACTTAGATGCCTATACACAGATCAGATACATCGTTTTATGCTTTGGTGTGCCTACATATAATGTCATTTCCCAAGATACTTGTCAATCCAGTTGTCAGTCTTTCATTTTTATCATGTCAAGCAATAAACTTTCAGAAAACTAGTATGTGTATATTGATACTTACAGATCTGATATATCTTTGTGCTATTGTATATGCATGAAATAAATTATGTGCCAACACACTTATCAGTCACATGTCAGTTTTCAGTCTCTGTCCAGCTTGCAGCATAAACGAGACATACAAGTGTAAGAACCTTCACTGCTTTATATACCTGTATGTATATATTTGACCAACAGATTAGACATATCAAATAGTAAATGACGCGTGCCAAGATACTCCTCAGTAGTGTTGAGCATTCCGATACTGCAAATATCGGGTATCGGCCGATATTGGCTGTATCGGAATTCCGATTCCGAGTTCCGATATTTTCGTCTTATCGGATACCGGAATCGGGATGTCACTGTCACTGTCAGTGTCCGTCGGTCGGGTCTGTCAGGAGTAAGCGGCACTTACCTGGCAGAAGATCTCCGGGTGACCCGACATGAAATGACACTTGGTGTACATAGGGTTAACCATGTCTTTTCATGTCCTTTGCTATCTAATTTGCACAAACAATTAAATCAGACTATGTGTGCAAAATTTCACACCTCTAGGGGATAATTAAAGGTGTAAATTCGTAGCAAAAAAGTCTGTTTTTTTTTACAACGAATTTACACCTTTAATTAACCCCTACAGGTGTGAAATTTTGCACACATAGTCTGATTTAATTGTTTGTGCAAATTAGATAGCAAAGGACATGAAAAGAAATGTTTAACCCTATATATACCAAGTGTCATTTCATGTCGGGTGCTTCTGTCTTTTCACTGAAGCCGGCTTTACCCGGCAATTGAATCAAAGGATATTTTACTATGTAGAAGTGTATAAACTATACATATATGTATATATATATGTCACAATGACATGTATATATATATAATGTATTCTATGTGTGTATATTTAGTGTTTACAAGGAAAGAATGGGTTTTTTTTAGTTGCGATATTTTGTTCCCATAGACTTACATGGGACTTCCGGTATCGGTATCGGGTATCGCCGATTTTTTAGTGATATCGGCGATACCATTCCGATTCCGATACTTTAGCATATCGGAAAGTATCGCTCAACTCTACTCCTCAGTCCTGTGCTGTGTGGAGTGTGTCCTCTGGTCCTGGGTGCTGCTCCTAGCCTCCTTGGCCATCAGGCTCCTCCCAGGCAGAAGCAGACAAGTGACCTGAGCTCACAGTCAGATGCAGGGCCCCGCTGCGTCCCGGCTGCTGCTGGAGCCGATGACTTCTCTGCAGCAGGCAGCTTTGAAGAAGAGCGTGCTCAGCCAGGATTGGGTGAGTGACCTCCCTTTCCCCCCTCCTCCACAGGCAGCGGAAGAGCGGTCACATGACTCACTCCGTGCACTCTGATTGGAAGCCTGTCATTTCTTCTCTCTGTTGACTCCCTGTAATCGCGTTTCTACCTTGCATGTTACTTTAGATACATGCACAGTACAAATGCAGGGGAAATAAAAGCTAATCATTGACTGGAGGCAGGGGCCCCTTCTGGGATGGGGCCCCTAACACCGGCCCTAACAGTAGCGTAGCCCTGGGTGGGCCCCCTGAGAGCGCAGGGCCCGGGGCGACTGCCCCCAGTAGCTTAGCTACTGGATATAGTTAAACCCTACTCAGGCACCAATGAACCAGGCATACCACATAGCTGACAAATCAGCACTTTACCAGGGTGGCACATTGCAAGATGCTAGGAATGCTTTAGACTTATTATATGGCCTTATTCACACCACAGGATGGATAGATAGATAGATAGATAGATAGATAGATAGATAGATAGATAGATAGATAGATAGATAGATAGATAGATAGATAGATAGATAGATCTAGTGAATGGGAGCATATGGATATGTCCAGAACATATGGTAAAAAATATTGTAGATGTAGTTGGAAAGTGTTGCATAAAAAGACATGTCATCACACTGCAATAATGCTAATGCTATAAACCAATGCAGAAAGTGCTGTTTTATCTACCAACTTTATGCTCTTTTAGAAGCTGCTCTGATTTGCTGCTTTGCCAAAACTCCATGTGCAAACAATATTTACTAACACTCTCCTATTGTTAGCTTCTCTGCTCCCCTCCTCCATGCTCCGTGTTTGTTACTAATACTTGAGTTTGGATTCTTGCTAGAGCAGCAGTTCAAAGTGGCTTCTCAAGGAACATGTACTTGATGTATTTTCTACATTAGGAAAAGCCAAATCCTAAATTATACTTCACCAATGAAAACCTAACAGCCCTGGTTTACGATCTCTTTGATGCTGGCATGGAAACAACTGCAACCACCCTGAGATGGGGCCTTCTACTAATGATGAAGTATCCAGAAATCCAAAGTAAGAGATCCACTTTATGTGTGGGAATGTATCATTTTTTCTTCATTTTGCTTGTCCTAATTAAAATCAGACAGTGATATACATTCTTTTCTCATTGTCTGTATTTATATTATTTTCTGTGGATGATTATTGTGGCAGCCATATTCCCTCAGATGTGCTCAGCAGGTCAGACATTTATTTTACACCTGCTAAATATGACTTGCCTTCTTTGGACACATCATATGAAGAGAGCAATCACTGGAGAAGGACATCATGCCCGGAAAAATAAAAGGAACAAGGTGAAGAGGAAGTCCAGCATTCCGATGGCTTGATGCTATCAAGATAAAGGTCGACTTATCTAGGATTGCACAAGATCAAACTTCCTACAGATCATTCATCCATCAAGTAGCAATGGCCCTAGATCAAGCTGAAGGCCTCTAGAAAAATAATAAAAACATCAGACATAAGACACTTTAGTCAGAAAACAGTCTTTAGACTTTTATGAGAGATTGTAGTGGCCATAATCTATAACAAAAGGAGAGGGAGGAGGAACTCTCCTTTTCTCCTGTTGTTAATGGTTATTTTTGTAGTAGTGATTTGAATTTTGCAGTTCGCTTGAATTTGGACAGGAAATGTCATTCAAATGAAGTTTTCCAATGCAAATCAAATGTTGTTTATTATTTTGGGCTTCCTGGGACCCCAGATCATAACAATAATACGGTAAAAATAGATAATAATATTCTCTTCTTTGCCCATGTGACCCTCTACTATAGCTAATGTCTAGCTAAATCTGGCCTATTTTTTCAGAATCTCCATTTGCAGACACGGTGTTTCGGACTGTTGGTCCTCGTCAGTGCAAAGTAGGAGAGATCTAATTTGGCTAGATGAGAGGCTCTGGACTGGGGTCTGGGGGGTAAGGTTTCTCCTTGTGGAGAGTGACATACCAGCTCTGGCGTGTCGAGGTAAGGAGGCTTATTCGCCGTGCAATGCTCCTCTGGGAAATTTTAATATGCAAATTGCCTCTTCAAACAAAGAGGACTTGTACTCTATAGCGCCACCTATTGAAAGTAGCGATCCTACAAGTCACAATCAACCCTTTAATTTCCCAGAGGAGCATTGCACGGCGAATAAGCCTCCTTACCTCGACACGCCAGAGCTGGTATGTCACTCTCCACAAGGAGTAACCTTACCCCCCAGACACCAGTCCAGAGCCTCTCATCTAGCCAAATCAGATCTCTCCTACTTTGCACTGACGAGGACCAATAGTCTGAAACACCGTGTCTGCAAATGGAGATTCTGATTTGGCTTTTATCCTAAGTCATATTACAAGACTCGTTAAAGGGTTGATTGTGACTTGTAGGATCGCTACTTCCAATAGGTGGCGCTATAGAGTACAAGTCCTCTTTGTTTGAAGAGGCAATTTGCATATTAAAATTTCCCAGAGGAGCATTGCACGGCGAATAAGCCTCCTTACCTCGACACGCCAGAGCTGGTATGTCACTCTCCACAAGGAGTAACCTTACCCCCCAGACACAAGAAAAAAAGCGATTTTGTATCAGTGATGAGTGTCTAAGAAGGCACAAATTCCAAATACAACTCCTAGGAGTCAAATAAAACTTTTGATTTTGGTAAAATTACAATCTCAAAATTTCCCTAAAGAAGAATATGGAATGAATTTTGACTACAGAGGGAAAATTAAGGTTACGTAACCTGCAATTTCATAACAACCACAATGGTATCAAATACCAAAGAGGAGATCTGGCTGAAATGTAATCATTTTTATTGATGAAAGTTATCTCTAAATATTCTTTTTTTTACATAAAGTTTTATGTATTTGTGTTGAATACAGAAAAGGTCCAAAGTGAGATTGATAAAGTTATTGGATCGAACGAGCCTCAATTTATTCATCGTAGAGAGATGCCGTATACTGATGCTGTCATCCATGAGATTCAACGTTTTGGAAACATTGTTCCAACCAATATTCCCCACGCTACTATTCAAGATGTGAACTTCAGAGGATATCTCCTTCCCAAAGTAAGTAAAAAATATACATTGAATCTTATTTTTTGGTAACACCAAACTTAAGTGGTTTCCTCTATTTATTTTCAAATTGGCATGTATACTCAGTTATCAGTCTTTGGCCAGTTTCCCCAGCCAGTTACCTTGCTTTCTCTTCCAGTAATGTTATGTTTCAACCAGTATGGCCAGAGTATTTTACAAAGCAATGGGACAAAAATGGAAGGAGGATATTTGGGACATGGGCAGTGGGACAGACTAGAGATGATTGAACCTTTTAAGGTTAGCATTAACTTGGATCAGCGAATTTCCTGATGTTCGCCTAACAGTTCACCGAACAGTTCAACATACTAATCCGATCTCCATTAAATTCAATAGGAGGCAAAACCAAATGCGTAGACAACACTTTCAGGGTGGCGCAAAAGCCACCAAAACAGCTCAAATTAGGAGAAGACAACAGGAAAAGTGGTATCAATTGTCCCAGTGTACAAATCGTATAATTGCGTAGCATGGATGGCACAGGACAAACACCTGGGACAGGGCCTTAAACATTGATCCGTAACAGGTGGATGCGTGACAGATGTAGTCCTGGTGCTCTGAGAGCCCTGCCAAATAAAGGCAACACACATGAAGGAGACCCAATTTGAAGTCCAAATATTTACAAAAAAAATAGGGCAGACACCAGGAAAAGTGGCATTAATTAACCCACAGTAGAAATTTTATAATTTCACAGCAGTAGTCAGACATGGGCCATGCATGAGACAGGATCTGAGCCAGCATTTATAATTTTGAATTTAAGTTAAAATTAGAAGGATGGTGAGGGACTGATTGGCCTGCTGTGCTGGGAGCCCTGATACCTTATGCAACAGCTCAAGCTGCTTTTCTGCTCAGCCACACTCAGGTGGCACATACAGTGGGGAAAAAATATTTAGCCAGTCACCAATTGTGCAAGTTCTCCCACTTGAAAAGATTAGAGAGGCCTGTAATTGACATCTTACGTAGACCACAACTATGAGAGTCACAAATGAGAAAACAAATCCAGAATATCACCTTGTCTGATTTGGCAAGATTTATTTTTCAAATTATGGTGGAAAATAAGTATTTTGTCATTAACAAAAGTTCATCTCAATATTTTGTTATATATTCTTTGCTGGCAATGACAGAGGTCAAATGTTTTCTGTAAGTCTTCACAAGGTTGGCACACACTGTTGGCCCATTCCTCCATGCAGATCTCCTCTAGAGCAGTGATGTTTTGGGCCTGTCGCTGGGCAACACAGACTTTCAACTGCCTCAAAAGGTTTTCTATGGGGATGAGATCTGGAGACTGGCTAAGCCACTCCATGACCTTCACATGCTTCTTATGAAGCCACTCCTTCGTTGTCCTGGCGTTGTGCTGGGGATCATAATCATGCTGAAAGACACAACCACATTTCATCTTCAATGCCCTTGCTGATGGAAGGAGTTTCGCACTCAAATCTAACGATACATGGCCCCATTAATTCTTTCATGTACACGGATCAGTCGTCCTGGTCCCTTTTCAGAGAAACAGCCCCAAAGCATGATGCTGCCACCCTCATGCTTCACTGTAGGTATGGTGTTTATTGGATGCAACTCAGCATTCTGTCTCCTCCAAACATGGCAAGTTTTGTTTCTACCAAAAGTACTACTTCAATTTCATCAGACCATATGACTTTCTCCCAGTACAGGCCCGGACATGTACTGGCTTATGCAGGGGGACAAGTCTGGCACTGCAGGATCAGAGTCCCTGGCATCATAGTGTGTTTCTGATGGTAGCCTTTGTTACGGTGGTCCCAACTCCATGTAGGCCATTCACTGTGTGGTTCTGGGATTTTTTTCTCACCATTCTTGTGATCATTTTTACTCCACGGGGTGAGATCTTACGTGGAACCCCAGATCGAGGGAGATTATTAGTGGCCTTGTAGGTCTTCCATATAAGTGGGAGAACTTGCACAATTGGTGGCTGACTAAATAATTTTTTCCCCACTGTTTATGAGCTTTGTTGATTGTTGCTAGAAACAATTAAGGATAGTAACACTGTTGGTGTGTTACCGGTCTGTAGAGTCAAATATTTCCAAAAAATTGGGGCAGATACCAGGAAAAGTGTCATCAATTGATCCACAGTAGAAATGTTAGAATGGCGCAGCATGCGTAGATGGAACAGGGCCTGGCCCAGCATTTCTAACTTACAAATTGATCAGTAAGAGGTGGATGAGTGACAGGTGTAGGCCTGATGCTCGGAGACCCCTTCCACTAGATGCAACCTAATAGATGAGATCCAACTTGGAGTCTCCACTTTTTAAAAAAAAATTATTGGCACACATCACTAAAGTGGCATCAATTTCCCCAGAGTAGAAATTATATAATGGTGCTGTCAGACCGCTTCCACTGCAGACAACCCACTAGATGAAAAATGATTTGCACCACATCTGGATTGCTTTGGCCCAGGCTATGTAAAAGGACATACTGCACCAGGGCACGTTGCTGCAACATCTGCAGAGTGGAATTCTACCATGTTGAAACATTCCTAATCAAACATTTAACCAGTAGGGTGAAAGACCTCTGCAGCAATGCAAGTGCGATCTTCAAAAGTGAGCACACAACGAACATGCTTTCTGCAGCAGCACGTTCAGGTTGTGATAGTGGCCTAGAAATTGCTGTACCACCAGGTTGAGAAGGTGAGCCATGCAAGGCACATGTGTGAGGTTGTTCCAGCATAGCACACATGGCCTTCCCTGGCTCAAGGTTTAGTGGAGACAGCCATTGCTCCATCTTGGCCTGGATACCAGTCCTCAACTCTTTAGCTATGTGACTGCGATTTCCAAAGCAAATTAATTTGAACACTACCTGTTTGCAGTGAGCTAATGCTTCACAGTATGCAGGTGTGGGACATTCTATCTGCACCGTTGGAATGGGTGTCTGATTAAGGGACAGTTTGAGGGCAGAGGTGGAAGCCCTAGAGGAGGTGGAGGAGGAGCCAGAAGCAATGGATGAACTGTTAGAAACAGTGGATTGTCCCGCAAGTCTTGGAGAATCAAAGACTTGTTGAGTCAAAGACTTGTGTAGCAGCCCTTTGACTGCCTGCCCCCCACTTCCACCAGAGTTACCCAGTGCCCCATCAGTGAGATCTAATACCCCTGCCCATGTTTGCTTGTCCAGGTGTCAGTGGTGAAATGCACCCTGGCAGACAGTTTTTTCAGGGAATGGGTGATGTTATCGGCGACTTACTGTTGTAGCGCAGGCACAGCTTTCTTTGAGAAGTAATGGTGACTGAGCAACTGGTATTGGGGGACTTCGATCACCATCAATTTTCGGAAATCGTCTCTATCCACCAGGCAGAAAGGCAGCATTTCCGTGGCCAACAGATTGTAGATGGTGGAGATCAAGCTCTTAGTTTTTCCATGTGTAGGAGGAAACATTCTTTTAAGTGACCACAACTGCAGGATTGAAGGTTGTCTGCTGTGCTGAGAGTGGTTGAAGTATGGAGAACAGAACAATCTGCTGGAATGTGAGTGAGGTGCAGGCGGAGATGTTATGGTTGATTGAGAAAGATGTGTTGTGCTAGGTGACACAAAAGCAGCAGTCATGTCTACTTCCATAACAGCTGACTGGCTCTCACTCACCCCGACTATAGTGGGTAAACAATTGCAGTTTCTTCAGCTGGAGACCTGTGTGTGAACAATTGGAATAGTGATGGAGGAGGAAGAAGCAGCAGATGTGGTTGATGGGATGGCCAGAGGTTGGCAAGGCCCACTTGTCTTCAGTTTAGCACAGTGAGATTACCACACTAAGACACATTCATTGCGCATATGCTGGTTCAGGCATGTAGTTGCCAAATCATTGCAATTTTTGCCTCTACTGAATTTTTGTTGCTAATTTGACAGATAACATGTGTTGGGTCCTCATTTGCAGTCTTCAAAAATGCACAAGCTAGGCAACTCTTGTTACCCCTGCAAACTGCACACTTGCAACTGGTGCTGTCCGAGTTGGAGCTGAGGATGCAGTGCTTGACATGGTTGCATCACTTAATGTCTCTGTGGGAAGCCGCAACATAGCCTCCTCATCTTCCTCCTCTACCTCCTCTGCTGAGCTACTCAGGTACATACCTCTGGGTTTACACCAAGTTGGATCTACAACCTCATCATCATCCTCTCTGTGCTCACACTCCTCACCCTGAGAGTAACCCTTCTCTGCCTGCCCTGACACCACAGTACAGTGTGCGTGCGCCTTTTGTATCTGAGTATCATCAGGATCACCTCTACCCTTGGTGGTTAACATCTGTTGGTGAGAGTCTGGATTCTGCTCGGACACTGCTTCATCCAGCCCGGATCCAACATGAATTTTGAGCCTCAGTGCAGATGCTTTTCTCCTCTGGATCCTGTGATCCTTCAGAGCAGACCTCTGATGCCCATGGAATACAATGTGTGAACAGCTTTTCAGAATTGCCCATCTAAGGTTCTCCATAGTCAGTTGGGCGTTTGGAAATTTTTGACGTGGGTGGAAAACAAGGTTGTGTGATGATAAGGTAGATGAAGTGGAGGAGAGGCCACTTAATGCTGCACATGCTCTTTCTGAGCCTCATCTACAAGGCGTACCGCTGTGCGGTTGACAAAGAAAGGGAGTTGAATAGGCTGGCCAGTAAGAGATGTTGTCAGTGCTCTTTGGATAAGACAAGACGGTGTTTATTAAGTTGAGCTTTCATTCACATTAACAACTAAACCACACACACATTGAACACCACAACCTTGCTTTTTCCCTCTCATGTTGTAAAAAACCTTCCCCTCTTGTACCCTGCTGTTTCACAAATTTAGGCCCACAGCTGTCAGTCACCTGTCACTAAATGAACAATCATTAATTATTTTCTTAGATAGTGAGCCTGAGCAACACTGTTTTGCCTAATGATTTTTAAGTGAAAATCTGGCCTTCAGATTTGCCACTAAAAAACACAGTTTTAGCACAAACTATTTGGAGTAGCTAATTTATCCTCGTGGCTGTAACACTATATTATATCTAACAATTTTAAGTGGAAATCTGGCCTTCTGATTTGCCACTGAAACACAGTTTTAGCACAAACTTTTGGAGTAGCTAATTGGTTTTCGTGACCTCACCACTATATTAGGCCTAACAATTTTTAAGTGGAATTCTGTCCTTTTCATTTGCCACTGAAACACACTGTTAGCATAATTGATACGGAGCAGCTAATGGGGCTTTCAGAGACTGCCACACAGTATTTGCACAATCTACTTCAATGCTGGAAGATTGATTTCACACAGGACAAGTTCACTTTCAGCAGCACCAACACTAGCGCAAAAGAGACTTCTCTGCATTGTGACACTGAGCAAATGGCACAAGAAAAACAAGATGTCCACTTTTTATATAGCCAGGAACATGTGACTTTGGCAATCAATTACAGAAGACCTTGTGTCATGACGTTGTGGATGGTTTCTGAACCCTGATTCGTTGCCAGAATCAACACACATAAAGTTCAGAGAAGAAAAAAAAAGTGTGTGCTCCTGTAATCTCTTCAGACGCTCCTTTAACCTCTCCACACCCCCTCCCCTCATCAAACATATTCCGCTGTCTCCCACACTCATCATACAGCACCACTATACTAGTCAAATTCATGCAAAAGCATTAGTGGAATCACGAGGATTTGCCGAACTGTGACCGACGTTTGCCAAATTTGAGTAAAAATGCTCTTGAAAATGAACCGGAATCCGAATGTGCTAGGTTCGTGCCGGATTTTAGATTGGCAAGCATTTTCCGCTCGTTTCTAAACTTCAACCATGTTGGTGTTCTGATTATCAGTTTCCCGCCATGTGTCTTTAGCAATCACACTGCCTCATCCTGCTTGTTGTGGTGCTGCGGATCCCCTCCCTCTTTGCGTTGCTGTCCTCACTCTGCATATCACCTTCCCCGGTTGGGTCAGAGACTTCATCCCCCACCAACTCTTCTTCCACTTTCACACCCTAGTACTCCTCTTGACTTACTGACGTAGTAACAGGACTTTTTGTCAAATGTGTCTCATTGTCATCCTTAACCTCTTGAGACAGTACTGTAATTGCATTTTCCCACAGTCGCCTTTTTGTGAGCATGGTTGCTCAAATATTTGGGCATCGCTACATGCGATCTCCTCATGTCCCGCTTGAAATGGGCATAGCGAGAGCCCAGAATCTATAAATTGAAATGTTAGCAGCTCTTTGGAGTGTCAAAGTGAGGGATCACTTGTTTCTGTGCACTCTGCATGATGGGAGGAAGAAAGATCAGGGTGAGGATGATGTGGCCCAGAATCACGGCTATAGAGACTGGATCGTCTGTAGACCGGATGGTTTTGGCAAAGTGACTGGAAGCTTTATTTGCTATCCATCCAGCAACCTTTTCACACTGGCCTGGCTTCAAGTGGTGTTCCACATCCCCCTACAAAGTGGGACAGGAAGCTAGAATGACATGATATGTGTGTTTGTTGTGCTCCCGTGGCAGACACAGTTTCACCTTGCAAACGGCATCGCCCTCTGTGCTCACCATCAGCATCACATCTACTTCCCCGTCCTTTACCACGCACATTGCATATTTTAAATTACATATGATATATCCCTGTTGAGAAAATGTTTCAGACAGTATTACAATGGCAGCAAAATTTTCACACTACAGATCGACGTATAAGACTACAGTATCAAAATAGCAATGCAATTTTTTTTAAGAAACATTTTTTGGGTAGTGTTTGAGGCCCAAATATAGAACCATAAATGCCATATAAATGTAATTGCAGAAAAAATAATGCAGTATTACAGTGTTAGGGTCTGCGGAACGCACCTAATAGATAATGTAGAGAGGTGCGTTCGCAGCCCGGGGTCCACCGTGCAGGCAGAGCCAGCTGCTAGTAAGATGGCGTAAGTAGCGAACTCTGTTATCCTGCAGAGTCGCTAAAAAAAACGCCGTAGCGCGCTGTGGCAGTTAGTGCGAACTCTGTTAATCCCCAGAGCCACTAGCGGGAATGCCACAGCGCTATATGGCGATAAGTGCGAACTCACTTAGCTTCAGTGAGCCGCAAAGTAAAACGCTAGAGCGCTGAACCAGTGTTATAAAGCTAACCCTGTTGCGTCACAGAGCCGCTGAGAAAAAGACTGTGTCCTGTTAGACTCACAGGGAACACAGATGACTGCTAAGCGGATTGCAGTCTGTGGTCATGCAGTCAGAACACAAGCAATAATCTCCTCACCGGAGTAGCCGGTATTCTTATGGCGTTTTCAGCCGAGCCCTGAACACGTGCATACAATCTCCTCACCGGAGGTGCCGGTATTCTAGAGGCTTATTTCAGCCAGACCTAACCACATGCATACATGACCACACTGGCGCAAGCACGTAACAGATTTGATACTAGCGCATGGCAGCCCGGCCATGCCACCCTTTTATTGTAGCAACTGCAGGACCTACCAGAAAAGAACCAATGCGAAACCATTCCAGAACACATGTAGTTTCAGGACCTTCCTGGCGGACCAATGGGAGTCGCTGCTGTAACCGAGCATGCGACCCCTGATCTCCAATGGGAGATCTTGCCCTTGCAGGCTCCACTGCGGCTGGAGATGGACGGGGGACCGCAGAGGAACTGGCTCGAGATTCCCCTTGTGCAGCAGTGGGAACTCGATCCCTAACATTACCCCCCTCCTAGGGCCCCCCTTCTTTGGGCCTCGCTACGTTCAAAGGCAGCGATGAGCTGCGGAGCGTGAATATGCTCGGCAGGCTCCCAGGACCTATCCTCAGGCCCATAACCCCTCCAATCCACCAAAAAACATTTTTTGCCCCGTACCACCTTGCACCCAACAATGGCGTTCACCTCATGATCGTCGGTAGATGAACCCGACGTCCCGGCAGATGACTCTGAAAACCGGGAAATGGCCATGGGTTTCAGGAGGGACACGTGAAAGGTGTCGGTGATACCAAGGCGAGGCGGAAGGGCTAGGCGGTAAACCACCGGGTTCACCTGCTCAAGAACTTTAAAGGGACCCAAAAAGCGAGGAGCCAACTTGGTGCACTCTACACGTAGTCTGATGTTTCGGGCAGAGAGCCACACTAGGTCACCCGGAGAAAATGTAGGAGCTGGGCTGCGATGGGCATTGGCCGAAAATCTCATCCTCTCTTTGGAGGCTTGAATGGCATCCTGGTGCAGTCCCAAATGTCCCTTGCCTCCACAGCCCAGTCTGCCACCCTGGAATCGGCGGACGATACGGGCATGGGCACTGGTACCCGCGGATGCTGACCATAGTTCAGGAGGAATGGGGTCTGTCCGGTGGAGTTAGCCACAGCATTATTTAGAGCGAACTCAGCCTACGGTAGCAAGGATGCCCAGTCATCCTGCCTGGCAGAGACAAAATGTCGCAAGTATGTGACCAAGGTCTTGTTGGCACTCTCTACCAACCCATTTGTCTCGGGATGGTATGCAGAGGAGAGATTCAACTCAATGCTGAGTAAACGACACAGCTCTGTCCAGAACCAAGACACAAACTGGGGAACTCGATCGCAGACAATTTTGTCTGGCATACCGTGTAGGCGGAAAATATGCCTAATGAATAATGCTGCCAATGCCCGTGCAGACGGTAACCGTGGTAACGACACCAAGTGTACCATTTTGGAGAAGTGGTCGTTATCACCCAGATGATGATGCAGCCCCAAGACTTGGGTAAGACCACCACAAAATCCATCACGACCATCTCCCAAGGCCTGTCTGCCACCAGTAAAGGGAAAAGTAGCCCAGCTGGCTGTTGTCGAGGGGACTTATTCTTGGCGCAGGAGACGCACGCCTGAACGTATTCCCTGACGTCACGGACCATATGTGGCCACGAGTATGTCCTCGCCAGCAACTCCGATGTCCTCTTTGTCCCAAAATGTCCACCCACCCTGGATGAATGTGCCCAAGAGATTACCTCCGGTCGCAAATTGGTATGCACAAAAGTCTTGCCCGGAGGCTCAGACTCAAGCGAAACCGAGGCCACCGTTCTTAGGCTCTCTGTGGGGACAATCAGCCGAGGCTCCTCCTATACCTCTTCAGAGGACACCACGGAGCGAGACAGAGCGTCGGCACGAATGTTCTTCTCACCGGAGAGGAAATGGAGGGTGAAATGGAACCGGGAGAAAAACAAGGACCATCTGGCCTGGCGAGAATTTAGCCGCTGGGCAGTCTGTAAATAAACCAAGTTTTTGTGGTCAGTAAAATCTTGAAAGGGAAAACGAGCCCCC
>JARQOD010000005.1:7670186-7762856 GCA_033576555.1 Oophaga sylvatica | reverse complement strand
AGGGCTATGTTTACACCAGTTGTCAGCACTTCTCCAGTGAAGTTAATGGAGATAGTGCAATTGCTATATCTTGCTCAATGTGAAGTTCACAGGCAAGATCCTTATATTTAGTTGTCAGTTATTACCCTCCTAATCCAAGGGTGTTCGGCAGCAGTGAACATAAACTGCGTCGCGGACCACGAGTTCGGTGCAATCCATTACATAATAATGTTGTTGCAACCGGCTCATAACATATACCTGTATCAGATGAAACACCTCCCCCTTCTGATGTCACCATAATGTCGACAAATGAGAAAATGCCCATCTGTTGAACAGACACAACATGCATAATAAGGAATTAAAAATGATCAAATTGAGAAACATATCACATTCTTGCAGACAAAAGCAAGATGAAAGAGTTACAAGATTACAAACATATCGATTCTATCATTGAAGCCATTTGCTTCCAGCGCCCCTGTGCACATAATCCAACTTGCCTCCCTTCTAGAGGAGGCCTGTGAAGATCTCCTCCCTGATCAGGAAAGAACCTGCTCCAGCCCCGCAAAGAACAATGCCTCTGGAATTCCCCCATGATGCTCTCTCATGTGCTTTATCAGTTGAAGAATTCCCTCTCCCTGAACAAATAGAATTGAAATATTCACGGAACCTTACAAAGAGTGGCCAATGTAAAAATCCTTGCATGGGCAAAATAAAACATAGACTAAATAATTTGTCCTGCAGGAAATAAAATCACAAACTCGATTTGACACCGACCAAATTTGTAAGGAACATCCTGTAATATTAAAAGAGCAGTGTCCACATCTGAAATTACCCTTAGGGACACCTGTTTTTAAACAATAATTTGATTTATTTTTTATTTGATTATGTACCAGGATGTCCTTCAAGCTGGTAGTGCGCTTGCATGCAATCAAAGGGCCCCTTGCTACTACTTCAGACAGGTCCGCGTCTTTTTCCAAAATGTGCCAGTTTTCCTTATCACTGTCTGGATACAATTATCCATTGAACAGCACTTAAAACTGAACACAAATCTTTTTCCTTTATCTTTTACTGGTACTGGAATTATTATTCAGATTATTCTACGTTTGATTAACGGTTCTATCTAAAGCTGTGTCCAAAACCGATCTAGGGTAACCCCTCTTTAAGAACTTCTGGTATAGATCAGAATGTTAAACCAGTGTGCCGTCAGCGAGATGTACTGTCCCTGCCCACAAGCACTTGTCCACGTGTCCGTGGTTATGTGGACTTTCTCAGTTACTATGTTGTTGAGGCACGGCTAATGTTGTGGGACACGTGCTTGTGTAATGCGCGGACGGCACACTGGAAAGAAATAGTAGTGGCTGGGGATTGAGTACTGAGGGTGGCCGCCACCATCAGGTTGCAGAAAGCTTTTGTCACCATGAGCCTAAAATCCAACATTTCGAGAACCACAGTTGCGAAATGTGTGAATTTAGTAGTGTGGCCTGCGAGGCGATGGCTACGTATTTGCACTTGCGTTCCAAGGACTGGGGTATGGACAGCTGAATGCTGCACTTTGACAAGGATGTGGACGTACTTGCTGATGGTGCTGTGTTGTGAATGTGCTACAAATGAATTCTGAGCAGAAGCTCCCTCTGTGGTTACAAACAGTACTGAACTATACAATGAAGATTGTGAAGATTGGCGATCAGTGTTACTGACTGGTCTTATATAAGGGAGGTTTCCTCCCATCAGGGTTGCCGGTGATCAATTGTTCTGGTCTCATCTTTGATTCCTGTTCACTTTGTAGCTTGCTGTTTCGTGCCTGCATCTTCTGCTAACAGATAAGAAATTTTCTTCTTTTAGTTTTTTGTGCTTGCTTTTTGCATTTTGTCCTGCACTTCTGTGGGGGTCTGCCGGTTTCCCTCCGGGGCTTGAGCTCCTCTCAGTTTAGTTCGGCCACTGTTGTTTGTTTATTTGCCTTTCCATTTTTTCAGTGGCTGCTGTTTAGTTTTTTGTTACACCAGAGAACTAATTTAGGTGGTAGAGGTCGTGGATCTCAGGTGTTTTTTGTAATTAGTAGAGTTGGTACTTTTCAGGTTTTTTGGGATTGCATAAGTGTCCTTCCTATCCTTTTCTATTTAGGAAGTTTGGGCCCCAACGTTTGCTCATACTTTTTTTCTGTCTGTGTCTGTATTTCCTCTTGCCTAACCGCCATTACATGTTTGGGGGCTTTCTATGTTCTTTGGGGATCTGCTCCGGGGCAGATAGTTTTCCTTTTTCTGTCTTTAGGTGTAGTTAGCTTCTCAGGCTGTGATGAGGCGTCTAGGACCAACGTAGGTACGCTCCACGGCTGCCTTTAGTTGGGGTGGTTAGTCAGGGTACTGCAATCCCATAAATTCCAACCTCTCTGGTGTATTTCCTTTTTGCCTGCTCTCCTCTGCTACCAAATCAAAACATATCACGGGCCCAAACTGAAAATTATATGGTACTCACAGAAGGGAAAAATATTGTGGAAAGAAAAAAGTTGTCAGAGTTGTCAGAGATTTTTTTTTTTTCTGTTTGTTGCATTTTTTTTTCCCTCTGTATCTCTGGGTGCTGAGGAGGATTTTTTATTTTTTTTCTCTCAATGGAGTTTGCACAGTTGTCTGGCCGTGTGGATCAGCTTGCCACTGAGGTTCGGAGTATTGCTACCTATCTTGCGAGGTTGCCTGTTGTGGAACCTAGGATTCCCATGCCAGATTTGTTTTAGGGGATGGAGCTAAATTTCTGAATTTCAAAAATAACTGTAAGTTTTTTTTTGCCTTGAAATCTAAGTCCTCAGGGAACGCAGCACAGCGGGTTCAAATTGTCATCTCTCTCCTGCGCGGCGATCCTCATGATTGGCTTTTTCCCTGACACCTGGGGATCCTGTTTGAGTAATGTTGATGCATTTTTTCAGGCTCTGGGTTATTGTACGATGAGCCTAATGTCACTGATCAAGCTGAAAAAGCCTTGTTGGCATTAAATCAGGGCTTGAGGACGCTGAGTTGTACTGTCAGAGATTCCGTAGGTGGGCATCCTGACCAAATGGAATGACAATGCTTTGGCAGCCCTTTTTCGGAAGGGTCTTTCAGAGAATGTAAAGGATTTATGGTGGATTCCCTGTCCCCTCTGGTCTCAATGATTCTATGTCATTAGCGATTCAAATTGACAGACGTTTGCGTGAGCGTAGAGGTATGCGTGGAATAGTGTTGCCTTGTGAACCAGCTTCTGAACCCATGCAGTGTGATAGAGTGGCTTCTGGGGCACAGTGTCATGAGTTTCGAAAACGCAATGGGTTATGTTTCTACTGTGGTGAGCCGCTCATGCTATTTCAGTCTGCCCTAACGGGGAAGACGTTTTGCAAGCTCAGTTGTCTTGGGTAGTGTTCAGACTAAATATTTGTTGACTGTTACCCTGATTTGCTCCCTGTCCACATTTTCTGCTCAGGCTTTCGTTGATTCGGAGCAGCTATTAACCTGATGGATTTTGATTTTGCTAAACGTTGTGGGTTTCCCTTGATACCCCTACGGAAGTCTATTCCCCTACTGAGGATCGATTCTATCCCTTTGGCTGAGAATAAACCTCAGTTCTCTACTCAGTGATAATGAGGGTTGAACCTGATCATCAGGAGAGTTGCAAATTTTTGGTGCTGTATAATCTGCATGAAATTATCGTACTGGGTTTCCCTTGGTTACAGTCTCATAATCCTGTTTTGGATTGGAAATCTGTGTCTGTAACCAGTTGGGGGTGCCAATGTGTTAATACCAACACTCCTGTTTTTTCTGCCTCCCCCCAGGCTCAGGATGTTCCTAACTTTTTGACTGATTTTTCTGATGTGTTTAGCGAAAGTAAATCTGCATCCTTGCCCCCCATAGGAGGTATGACTGCGCTATTGAATTAGTGCCTGGTAGTAAATTCCCTAAAGTCGCCTTTTTAACTGTCTGTACCTGAACATAACGCTATGCGGTCTTATATCAAGGAGTCATTGGAGAAGGGTCATATCAGACCATCCTCTTCACCCTTGGGTGCCGGTTTTTTCTTTGGGCCAAAAAGGATGGTTCATTAAGGCCGTGTATTGATTATCGTCTCTTGAACAATATCACTGTGAAATATCAATATCCGTTACCCTTGATTTCTGACCTGTTTTCCAGGGTGAAAAGTGCTACTTGGTTTACCAAGCTTGACCTCAGGGGGGCATATAACCTTATTCGCATTAAGCACGGGGATGAATGGAAGACGGCATTTAACACCCCAGAGGGCATTTTGAGTAACTAGTGATGCCCTTTGGGCTCACTAATGCTCCTTCTGTCTTCCAGTCCTTCATGAATGACATTTTCAGGATTTTGTGGATAAATTTCTGTTTGTTTTTTGGATGATATCTTGATTTTTTCCAATGACTGGTTCCAGACTGTGTTCCAGACTGTGTTCCAGACTTTGAGAGAGAATGCTCTGTATGTGAAGGGATCAAAGTGTATTTTTGGCGTACAGAGGATTTCATTTCTGGGATTCATTTTGTCCCCATCTGTTATTGAAATGGACCCGGTCAAGGTTCAGGCCATCTGTGATTGGGTCCAACCTACTTCATTAAAGGCTCTTCAAAGATTCTTGGGTTTTGCCAATTTTTATCGTAAATTTATTGGTAATTTCTCTGTTATTGTTAAACCATTGACTGATTTGACCAAAAAGGGTTCTGATGTGGTGAATTGGACTCCTGAGGCAGTCTCTGCATTTCAGGAACTTAAGCAGAGATTCAATTCTGCTCCTGTTCTATGGCAGCCTGATGTTTCTCTGCCATTTCAGGTGGAGGTTGATGCCTCTGAAATTGGGGCAGGTGCCGTTTTGTCCCAAAGAGATCCAGAGACCTCTAAAAGTAACCCTTGTGCCTTTTTCTCTCGAAAATTTTCTCCAACTGAACGTAATTATGACGTGGGTAATCGGGAGTTATTGGCCATGAAGTGGGCTTTTGAAGAGTGGAGACATTGGCTGGAGCGAGCCAAACATCAGGTGGTGGTCCTCACGGACCATAAGAATCTGGTTTATCTGGAATCAGCCAAGCGACTTAATCCTAGACAGGCCGGGTGGGCCTTGTTTTTCACACGTTTTAATTTTGTGGTTTCCTTTCTTCCTGGCACTAAGAATGTTAAGGCAGATGCCCTCTCGAGGAGTTTCCTTGCGGACTCTCCTGAGTTGTCTGATCCTGCTGTTATTTTGAAAGAGGGAGTAGTTCTTTCCGCCATCTCGCCCAATTTGAGACTGGCTCTGGAAGGGTGTCAGAAGGATAAACCCGAGCGCTGCCCTATTGGGAAATTGTTTGTCCCAACCGGTGGAAAAAGAGTGTGATGTCTGAGATTCATTGTTTCGCGTTGGCCGGTCATCCCGGAATTTTTGGTACCAAAGACTTGGTTAGTCGGTCCTTTTGGTGGCCTACTTTATCTCGTGATGTCAGGGAATGTGCAGTCCTGCGGGACTTGCTCTCGCTCCAAGCCTTGCTCTCGCTCTAGTGGTTTGTTGATGCCATTGCCTGTGCCCAAGAGACCATGGACCCATATCTCTATGGATTTCATTTCCGACCTCCCTGTTTCTCAGAGAATGACCGTTATCTGGGTGATTTGTGATAGGTTTTCCAAATGATACATCTTGTGCCATTAACTAAGTTGCCTTCCTCCTCTGAATTGGTGCCTTTGTTCCTTCAGCACGTGGTTCGGTTACACGGCATTCCTGAGAACATTGTGTCTGACAGAGGAGTCCAGTTTGTTTCCAGATTTTGGAGGACTTTTTGTTCTAAACTTGGTGTTCAATTGTCTTTCTCCTCGGCTTTTCATCCTCAGACCAATGGACAAACTGAGAGAACAAACCAGACATTGGATACTTATCTAAGATGCTTTGTGTCTGCTGATCAGGATGACTGGGTCTCTTTTTTGCCTTTGGCTGAGTTTGCTCTTAATAATAGGGCTAGCTCTGCCACTTTGATGTCTCCATTTTTCTGCAATTTTGGGTTTCACCCTCGATTTTCTTCAGGACAGACGGAGGCTTCTGTCTGTCCAGGTGTTGACTCTGTTGTGGAGCGTATGCAGCAGATTTGGGACCAGGTAGTGGAGAGGTTGTCCCTCTCTCAGGAGAGGGTCCAGCGGTTTGCCAACCGGCATAGGACTGATGGTCCTCAGTTTGAAGTGGGGGACTTGGTCTGATTGTCCTCAAGAAATATCCCTATGAGAGTTGCATCTCCTAAGTTTAAGCCTAGGTTCATTGGACCTTATAAGATCATGGAGATTCTTAATCCTGTTTCCTTTCGTTTACTTCTTCTAGGGACATTTAAGATCCATAACGTGTTCCACAAGTCCTTATTGAAGAGGTTTGTCGAGCCAGTGGTTCCTATGGCTGTGCCTCCTGACCCTGTTTTGGTTGAGGGCAATCTGGAGTATGTGGTTGAGAAAATATTGAATTCTCGTTTTTCTAGACAGAAACTCCAGTATTTGGTTAAGTGGAGAGGTTATGGTCAGGAGGACAATTCTTGGGTGTTTGCTTCGGACATCCATGCTAGGAGACTCATCCGTGCGTATTACAGAGCTCATCCTGACCGACCTGGTTGCTCAAATGAGGGTTCGGTGACCCCTCCTCAAGGGGGGGGTACTGTTGTGAATGTGCTAGAAATGAATTCTGAGCAGAAGCTCCCTCTGGTGGTTACAAACAGTACTGAACTATCCAATGAAGATTGTGAAGATTGGCGATCAGGTGTTACTGACTGGTCTTAAATAAGGGAGGTTCCCTCCCATCTGGGTTGCCGGTGATCAATTGTTCTGGTCTCGTCTTTGATTCCTGTTCACTTTGTAGCTTGCTGTTTCGTGCCTGCATCTTCTGCTAACAGATAAGACATTTTCTTCTTTTAGTTTTTTGTGCTTGCTTTTTGCATTTTGTCCTGCACTTCTGTGGGGGTCTGCCAGGTCCCCTCTGGGGGCTTGTGCTCCTCTCAGTTTAGTTCGGCCACTGTTGTTTGTTCATTTGCCTTTTCCAGTTTTTTTCAGTGGCTGCTGTTTAGTTTTTGTTACACCAGAGAACTAATTTAGGTGGTAGAGGTCGTGTGATCTCAGGTGTTTTTGTAATTAGTAGAGTTGGTACTTTTCAGGGTTTTTTGGGATTGCAGTAAGTGTCCTTCCTATCCTTTTCTATTTAGGAAGTTTGGGCCCCAACGTTTGCTCATACTATTTTCTGTCTGTGTCTGTATTTCCTCTTGCCTAACCGCCATTACATGTTTGGGGGCTTTCTATGTTCTTTGGGGATCTGCTCCGGGGCAGATAGTTTTCCTTTTTCTGTCTTTAGGTGTAGTTAGCTTCTCAGGCTGTGACGAGGCGTCTAGGACCAACGTAGGTACGCTCCACGGCTGCCTTTAGTTGTGGTGGTTAGTCAGGGTACTGCAATCCCATAGATTCCAACCTCTCTGGTGTATTTCCTTTTTTGCCTGCTCTCCTCAGCTACCAAATCATAACAGTGCTAGTTGAGTGTGTGCAACACAAATGCAGGGCATGAGGCATCTTCACATGAACCATGGACAGGGGATTGGCTTGTACGCAAAACAGTGGTGTCACCCGTAGACACTGTTTCTGGACCCTGGGGTTTGGCCCACAAAGCTGGTGCTTTGCTGCCATGTATATGATCATGCTGGTGGTGGTCAGGCTGCTGATGATGCTGGCCTGGCAGGTGCTGCAAATGACCTTTTTGAGGTTATTGGCAGAGTCTTTAAAAAAGCAGACTCGGGAAGTCCTAACAGTTGTACTGGTAACTTCCGTCGTGTTGGTGTGATGGGGAACAGTTGCCCGCCTTCTGTCTGCGGCCAATGCACTGCTTATTCCTGCCTGTTGGGGTGGTACGCCTCCCTCCTGCTGTATGCTGCTGCTTTCATTCTACATGTCCTCCTGCCTGATTGGGTCAGTTACTATATCATCCACACCTCGTCTTCCACTTCCGCACCCTGGTCCTCCTCCTGACTTTCTGGAAATAGTGTCTCATCATCATCCACCTCCTGTGACACTTTCACACCGTCGCCTTCATGTGACCGTGTCTGCTCAAATATTTGGGCATTGCTACATTCGATCTCCTTTTTCTCTGCTTTAAGTGGACTGGGCGAGAGGCCCGAATTTATAAATGAAAAACTGAACAGCTCTTCGGAGAGTCCAATGTGGGATCAGTTGTTTCCGGGCACTCGGCATGGTGGGATGAAGTAGAATCAGTGTGAGGAATATGCTGTCCAGACTCACGTCTACTGAGACTTGATCGTGTGGAAGACACAGGTGGTGACAAAGTGACTGGAGCATTATCCGCTAACCAACCAACCAACAGCCTTTTGTCACTACTCTGGGTTCAATAGTGGTGTGCTGCGGTCCATTAATAATTGGGACAGGAAGGTTGGGTGAGAAGATGTGAGAAGATGTGGGTGTTTGTTGTGGAACAGTTTCAGCTTGTCCACAGCCTCGGCCTTTGCATGCACCATCACATCCAGTTCCCCATCCCTTGCCATGCACCTTTTAATTGGAGGACAATATTTTACATGTTCACTACAAATGACACATTTTGGAGCTCACTGATATGTGATCCGTGTGATGGACAAACCATGGTTTTAAATAGCTGGCCTGTAGGTAACTATTTTTAACAGCAAACTGGTGTCAATAACTTCGCTAACACACTGCAACAAAATTTAAATGGAGGCCAGAAATGGCAGAATTTTGAGCGCACTGATATGTGATCCGTATCACGACAAACCACAGTTTTAAATAGCTGGAATGTAGGTAACTATTTTTAACAACAAACTGATGTCAATAACTATGCTAAAACACTGCAATAAAGTTTAAGTTGTGGCCAGAAATGGCAGAATTTTGAGCTCACTGATATGTGATCCGTGTGAAGGACAAACCACAGTTTTAAATAGCTGCCCTGTAGATAACTATTTTATTAGAAAACTGGTGTCAATAACTTTGCTAACACACTGCAACAAAATTTAAATGGAGGCCAAAAATGGCAGAATTTTTAGCGCACTGATATGTGATCCGTGTGATGGACAAACCGCAGTTTCAAATAGCTGGCCTGTAGATAACTATTTTTTAACAGCAAGCTGGTGTCAATAACTTCACTAACACACTGCAAAAAAAAAAATGGAGACCAGAAATGGCAGAATTTTGAGCACACTGATATGTAATCCGTGTTATGGACAAACCACAGTTTTAAATAGCTGCAAGATGTCTAGTGTCTGGCACTCCTGTTTCCCTCTCATCAGTTTGCAGCACTTGTTCTGAGAAGAATCCTCTTAAAACTTTTGCTTTATCTCCCTCCTGAGGCTGGGAAACTAAACAAACAGGATAGTCTGGAAATAAAGTAGGTAGTTATACGTCTTGGCTTTCCTCAGCATACAAGAACCTAGAAGATACATTCTACATTTCAACAACTTGACCATGTGTATATATGTAACATAACAAACTTATGCATTCAATATATACAGAAAAAAAAGGGACTATTATGGAATACTTCAATACTTCCTCATCCCACAGCGATTACACATGAGAACATTGTTATTAATAGTTTTCTGGCCATGATTTTCCAGCTAGGACATGAGATAAAATTGTCATTAATGGAAGTTCAAGCTGAAGGACCTCTGCCATTATTGAAAATAAAGGAACCTCATCCCCTTTGCCATCCCCCTGCAAGAAATAATACCCAGCCATCTACTGTGTGTATAACTGAAAATAATTAGAAACGTTGCAGCAAATTAACAGCTTTCAAGTCAGCTGCTATTACTTGTCAGAAGTAAAAAGTGATACAACAACTGGGAAAGACTGATGACTGTTCAGAGAGACTCAAATTCCATAGTCATCAGTCAGCAAATATTACAGCTCATTCATATAGTGAGAGAAATAAGAGCGAACGGACAGGTAAGTAATTTTGTTCTTAGACTCCATGGCAGTCTCCTAAGGGATTTGAATTTTATTTGATTACAACACCATACTAGACTACCTATAGACCTCACATTCATCTACCTTAGCTTGTTGAATTGGGGTCAAGAGACAAGCAGGAACCATTGTTCAGTTGTTATAACATTGATTTATATCTGTGTGCATGTAAAGAGGATGTTTCACCGTTTTGGTTTTTTTTTAAACTGACACATAATGTAATAGCTGATGCAGAGCAGAATAAAACATCTTTTCTTTTTTTATTATTTCGTAATTTTCACTTAAATATTTAATTTTCTTTAAGTCTAAGTAGGCATTGACAGCAAAATTTTACGGGGGGCATATGCTTCTTTCTTTTTCTGAGGTTGACCAATTGAAAACAGGCAATAACTCAACTGAGAAAGAAGAACATGCCCTCACAATTGTATTATCAATTGGTATACTGTACTCGCTGCAGATGGTTTACATGTTCTGGAGCACAGCAGATCTGAGTGTGAATAACCAACAGCTTTCACTTCCCATCTCTGGAAGCCATTGTCGGAGAGAGGCAGCACTAGAGACTAGTAGCTATCCTTTTAAAGCACAGACAGCTCTACCAATCTATATATAAGGTGAAAAAGAGCATGCGCTCATTATAGCTTAACCCCTTTACCCCCGAGGGTTGTTTGCACGTTAATGACTGGGCCAATTTTTACAATTCTGACCACTGTCACTTTATGTGCTTATAACTCTGGAACGCTTCAACAGATCTTGGCGATTCTGAGATTGTTTTCTCGGGACGTATTGTACTTCATGATAGTGGTAAAATTTCTTCGATATAACTTGCGTTTATTTATTAAAAAAAATGGAAATATGGCGAAAATTGTGAAAATTTTGCAATTTTCAAACTTTGAATTTTCATGCCCTTAAAACAGAAAAATATGTCACACAAAAAGTTACTAAATAACATTTCCCACATGTTTACTATACATCAGCATAATTTTGGAAACAATTTTTTTTTGTTAGGCAGTTATAAGAGGTATAATTTGACCAGCTATTTCTCATTTTTACACCATTTTTTTTTAGGGACCACATCACATTTGAAGTCACTTTGATCTATATGATAGAAAATACCCAAAAGTGAGACCATTCTAAAAACTGCACCCCTCAAGGTGCTCAAAACCACATTCAAGAAGTACATTAACCCTTCAGGTGCTTCACAGGAATTTTTTTAATGTTTAAAAAAATGAATATTTAACTTTTTTTCCACAAAATATTTAATTAAGATCCATTTTTTTATTTTCTCAAGGGTAACAGGAGAAACTAGACCACAAAAGTTGTTGAGCAATTTGTCCTGAGTATGCTAATACCCCATATGTGGGGGTAAACCACTGTTTGGGCGCATGGCAGAGCTCGGAAGGGAAGGAGCACCGTTTGACTTTTTCAAAGCAGAATTGGCTGTAATTGAGATCAGACGTCATGTCACGTTTGGAGAGCCCCTGATGTGCCTAAACAGTGGAAACCCCCCAATTCTAAATCCAACCCTAACCCCAACACAACCCTAACCCTAATCCCAATCCTAACCATAACCCTAACCACAACCCTAACCCTAATGGGAAAATGGAAATAAATACATTTTTTAAATTTTATTATTTTTCACTAAGGGGGTGATAAAGGGGGGTTTGATTTACTATTTATAGCGTGTTTTTATGTTTGGCAGCTGTCACATGCTAAAAGATGTTTTTTATTGCAAAACATAGTTTTTGTATCACCACATTTTGAGAGCTATAATTTTTCCATATTTTGGCCCACAGAGTCATGTGAGCTGTAATTATTTGAGGGACGAGGTTACGTTTTTATTGGTACCATTTTTGGGCACATGACATTTTTAATCGCTTTTTATTACGATTTTTGGGAGGCAGAATGAACAAAAATCAGCAATTCATGAATTTCTTTTGGGTGGTGGGCGTTTATACCGTTCCGCATGTGGTAAAATTGATAAAAAAGTTTTATTCTTCGGGTCACTACGATTGCAGCGATACCTCATTTATATTTTTTTAATGTTTTTTGCGCTTTTATACAATAAAAACAATTTTATATAAAAATTATTATTTTTGCATCGCTTTATTCTGCGAGCTATAACTTTTTCATTTTTTTTGCTGATGACGCTGTATGGTGGCTCATTTTTTGAGGGACAAGATGACGTTTTCACTAGTGCCATGTTTATTGATATCCGTCTTTTTGATCGCGTGTTATTCCACTTTTTATTCGGCAGTATAATGATAAAGCATTGTTTTTTGCCTTGTTTTTTTTAATGGGTTCACTAAAGGGGTTAACTAGTGTTACAGTTTTATAGGGCGGGTCCTTATGGACACAGCAATACTAAATATGTGTACTTTTATTTTTGTTTATTTACATAATAATAAAGTGTTTATTGTAGAAATTATTATTTTTTTTAATTTAGGGATTTTTTAAAAATATTTTTGCACATGTTTATTTTTATTTTTTTACATTTTTTACATTGTCCCCATTGTTCTGAGGGTCTCAGGGAAGCACACAGGGAGCCCCCTCCCTGAGCGATTCTTTCCTATGCCACCGGAATGATGCAATCATGTTTGATCGCAGTGTACCAGTGGTTAAAGTGCCGGATCAGTACATGACTTCTCCTGGCATTTAGTGCCGGGTGTCAGCTGTGAGATTGGTCTCGCTCCCCCGTGAACATGGTTGATCGCATATGATGAACTATTAATTAAGTCCCAGGGCATATGGACAGAATTGCACGTCAGATGGAAGAAAGAGGTTTAAGCACATTCTGGGTATGCCATAGATGCTGCACATCTCGTACCTGAAGGCAATTATCTATGCTGTGAAGATATCAGGTGTGCAGCATCTGAAACAATGGATAGCGGAAGCCTGTCCTAGCATTTCTTCTGCGGTGTTGCTATTAGTGTGTCAAGAGTGGGAGAAGAGGGTTGCATTGACAATCCAACACAATGGGCAGCACTTTGACCACATTTTATAAGTGGTCATAAACTTGTAAGTAACTCATGAAATAATAAAGTTATGTTAAAATCAAGCACATCAATGTTTTAATTTTGAAATTCTCAATAAGTTTGATGTGTCACATGACCCTCTTCCCATTGGAAAAAATAAAGTTGGATCTAAAATGGTGTGACATTTCCAGGGGATGTAGCTCTAGGATCGCTGTCTGGGTAGACAGAGTGACACGGAAACAGTTCATTCAGACAGCAGTTCTGGTGTAAAACTGGCTGCAACCAGCTTTATTAAAGTCCACAGCAAACAGATAAAAAAAAAAGCATAAACAGAAAACCTAGGCTTGTCTAGCCACTAATTACACATAGATCGATTTCCCTGTCTCTCCGGATCCAGACTCTACCAGTCTGTGCCCAAAACAACACACATGATATATGTTACCAGTATGGAGCTTCACAGATACTCCTACTTTTGTCTGAAGGCCTCTTCAGCGTCCAGACTTGAGAGAGATCCACTCCTATTCAGCCGCTATTCGCACGGATTCTCACTGAGACTACTCCTGTGTCCGGGGTACTTCCTGCACCCAGACTGAGATAGCTCAAACTCCTGGAGACTGCTTCTTGTGCCGGGACACCTTCCTGTGTCCAGACTAAGCCAGCTCTCCTCCTGGAGACTGCTTCTTGTGCCGGGACACCTTCCTGTGTCCAGACTAAGCCAGCTCCCACTCTTGGAGACTGCTTCTTGTGCCGGGACACCTTCCTGTGTCCAGACTAAGCCAGCTCTCAGATTGTGTTTGCAGACACCTACTTCTGGTCTCCTAATTAACAGCTGAATGGCTTCAGGCCTGAGCTGCAAGTGTGGGCTAAATGTGAGGTGTAGTGACCTTTCTCTACCACTAGGTTTACAAAGCCACACATTTCCCTTATACCTAGGTGAAATGTACACCCCATTAAACACATATTCCTTCACTGTCTCACATATCCCCTCCCTCTTCTCCAGACCGGAGGGCTGGTCATCCAGACCGGAGGGCTGGTCAACAATCCAACAGAGACAGTGAACTCTGGACCAGTCAAGGCCCTCATCAGCTTTCTCTTCATCTGAAGCATCCGCACTACCCTGTACCCTCCCAGGCCTATACTCTCTGCGGGCCTCGGGTATCCTGCACGGTTTCATCTTGACCTTAGGGCCGGGCTCACTGTCAGGGCTATACCCCTCATTTTCATTCATATCCTGCTCACTGTCAGGGTTATACAATTCATTTTCATTCATATCCTGCTCACTGTCAGTGTTATACAATTCATTTTCATTCACATCCTGCTCACTGTCAGGGTTATACAATTCATTTTCATTCACATCTTGATCTGGAACCTTAGTTAACATGTCATCCACAACATTAACTGCACCATCTGGTCCCTCAAGTATGTGACTATGTGACAACCCCAGCACTATACTTCTATATAGTTCAGGTACTAGGAGCTGACTCACGACCTCTCCCTGGACTTCAATGTCCCTATACAATAGGCTATTGTCCATGGCAGCATGAGGAAACCTCTCCTCAGAGCCAGGCTCCTGGGAAACCTCATTTAGAACAATCATATTTTCCTGTGCCGTCCTAAGAGTGGGGTCTCGCCACTGCTCACTCCCAAAATTGTCACAGGACACAGGCAAGTCAGGGACACTCGGTTCCCGAGAACCACCATCCTCGTCTCCCAACATCACCTGCAAAGGAATTTCATCACCATCACAGTCATCATTATTATCAATATCATTATCATGACTATGATCAGTATCATCATCACTACCATGATCATCATCACTATCATTGTCAGCATCAGCATCATTATCATGATCATCATCATCATCATCATTATCATTATCATCATCATCATTATCATGGTCATCATCATTATCATGATCATCATCATCATCACATAAGTTTAACGGCCCACTAGCATTGTGTTCCGCCCCTCGGGACTGCGCACCCTCAGTAGGAGCTTCATCACACTGTCCATCAGAAACATTTTTCCCCCAGAGATCCTTAGATCGGGAAAGTCACATACGGAAGTCACTGGACTCTCTGAGTCTAAGAGGGCCTGTACTGGGCAGTCATTTACAACCACCGGGGACACCTGTGGTCCAGTCTCTTCGGCTGCGGTGGTCACACACACAGGTTCTGCGCAGAGAGAGAGGGACCTGCCAACATCACGGCACATAGGCTCCCCCTCTAGTGAACAGCCGGCTGCAATTTCACGACATCTCCAACACTGTCCACCACAATCACCCTCCCATATGTCCCCTCGGGCCTGAACCCGCTTATCAGCATACCCCATGTCCCCAACAGCTGGAACGCTCTTACCGGGAGAGTTCGGCGTCCGGGAACTCTGAAGTGACGACCTCTCAGACGGCTGTACCTCAGGAGGATATGCTCGGGTGTAGCGGTTCACTATCACCTCTTCAACCATGCCGACACGACGGCCGACGTCAGGCTCCAACCGCTTCTTTACTGCAGGCAACGCAGGTGCCTTCACAACATTACTCGGGTACGAGGTGCTGAGAGCTGCAATCTGCTCCCTCAGCAATCGGTTAAACTCCTGCTGCTGCTGCTGCCAGCTCTGCTGGGCCTGCTGCATGCTTTGCAGGTATTTCTTAACAAGCTCCACCATACTGCCGGACTTATTTGTCTCAACCACGGCAGTCTTATGTTGCACATCAACTTGCGCCACTTGTTCAAACAGCGCCTCCATGCTGTCATCCATGCTGTCAGACTTCTCTGTCTCAACAACGGCAGTCTTCACTCAAGACATACACACTCTACAGTCTTTTCCATAAAAAAATTCAGCTCTGCTGTGCAGACACTTTTTTTTTTTTTTTTCTCTTTGCAAAGTCTATTAGGGCTCCTGTCTCTTTAAGACTGCTCCAAACAGACGTTTCTCTTGACACACCTTTTTTTTTTTTTCTCTGCTGCTATTTCAACAGACTTCACCTTTATTGCTGTCTCTAATCCACTGTGCTGCATGCACACTCCAGCACCAACTGTATCAGCCACTGCGCTGCCCCAGCATTCTCCGCCAATTGTGACATTTCCAGGGGATGTAGCTCTAGGATCGCTGTCTGGGTAGACAGAATGGCACGAAACAGTTCATTCAGACAGCAGTTCTGGTGTAAAACTGGCCGCAACCAGCTTTATTAAAGTCCACAGCAAACAGATAAAAATAAAGCATAAACAGAAAACCTAGGCTTGTCTAGCCACTAATTACACATAGATCGATTTCCCTGTCTCTCCGGGTCCAGACTCTACCAGTCTGTGCCCAAAACAACACACATGATATATGTTACCAGTATGGAGCTTCACAGATACTCCTCCTTTTGTCTGAAGGCCCCTTCAGCGTCCAGACTTGAGAGAGATCCACTCCTATTCAGCCGCTATTCGCACGGATTCTCACTGAGACTACTCCTGTGTCCGGGGTACTTCCTGCACCCAGACTGAGATAGCTCAAACTCCTGGAGACTGCTTCTTGTGCCGGGACACCTTCCTGTGTCCAGACTAAGCCAGCTCTCCTCCTGGAGACTGCTTCTTGTGCCGGGACACCTTCCTGTGTCCAGACTAAGCCAGCTCCCACTCTTGGAGACTGCTTCTTGTGCCGGGACACCTTCCTGTGTCCAGACTAAGCCAGCTCTCAGATTGTGTTTGCAGACACCTACTTCTGGTCTCCTAATTAACAGCTGAATGGCTTCAGGCCTGAGCTGCAAGTGTGGGCTAAATGTGAGGTGTAGTGACCTTTCTCTACCACTAGGTTTACAAAGCCACACATTTCCCTTATACCTAGGTGAAATGTACACCCCATTAAACACATATTCCTTCACTGTCTCACAATGGTCAACTTCAAAATGGCTGCCATCGTCCTCACCCATCTTGAAAAGTTTCCACCCTCCCATTTACTAATGTGCCACAAACAGGAAATTGATATCACCAACCATTCCCATTTTATTTGAGTGTCCTTACAGGACTATCCATTGTGTTTGCTCCCAATGTATTGAATAAAATGGAAAAAAGCATACTTATATCCTGGACTGGCACAGCTTCTCCACAATGAGCCTTATGCTCTCCTGCAATCTTGTGACATTGTTTATGCCTCTTGAGTGCTGTAGACAATCAGGCCACGTTCACACGTTGAGTATTTGGTGAGTTTTTACATCAGTATTTGTAAGTCAAAATTAGGAGTGGAACAGTGAGAGGAAAATTGTAATACAAATGTGCCCCACTTCTGAATTTTTTGCCCACTTCTGATTTTGTCTTACAAACATTGAGATAAAAAACACATCAGGTACTCAATGTGTGCACGTGGCCTTAGAGTATGATTTGATTCCTCTGGTGACAATGCTTGAAGCAGAGGAGAATACACACATGTACAAATATGCACACTGACAACAAATTGCCTAGATTCACAAACTTATTTATACAGGAAGCTGAGCCAATGCAAAAATTCAACAGCTTCTTCCGTGGAACTATCCCAACAGACACCCTCCCTAATCCTTTCCTTCTCTGTCTGGACTGTAGAAAAGAGCAGGAGAAGAGCTGTTACAGCAGGACAGAAGCCACTTCTGTTATATTAACTAAGAAAGCACACACAGGTATTTAGACCAAGGCTTGTTTCGTAGCTTTGTTTGTCAGTGCCGACCTGTCTCTTGCTTTACCTCGTCCTCCTCACAGTAGCTCCATGACGGACAACAGGAACACAGGACAAAGTGAATGCTTCCACTAGAGATGAGCTACTTTGCCTCAGGGAGGGTCGAGTCGGGTTTCGGACCACCCGACTTTCCCAAAAGTCGAGTCGAACGAAATCGTCCGACTATCGGAAAAAGTCGAAGGTCTGACTGAAACTCGAACCGACCCCAATGCAAGTCAATGGGGAAGAAAAGTCCACAGGGAGTGGAGGACAGTAAACACACCTACTGTTATGAGCTCGGTGGTAACAACTTTATTATATAATGGATTACAACCGAACCCGGGGTCCGCGATGCAGTTTATGTCACTGCTGCCGAACACCCTTTGGGTATCAGGGTAACAACTGACAACTAAAGGATAATATTAGATCTCGCCTGTGTTACTTCACACAAGGGAGATGTTGAATTGCACTATCTCCGTTAACGTCACGGGAGATGTGCTATAGACTGGCGTAGATGTAGCCCTGTTAATGGCACAGAAGTCACTTGCCAGATATTAGATTTGCACTATGTGCTGCAAGGTGGTATAGACGTAGCCCTGTTGACTGCACAGAAGCTACGTGCCAGCCGCTAGGAAGTGCGTGCGACTAATGCCAGGCATACGTGCTGCCAGCCGGGGTGAGACCGGACTGAGCAACTCTCTGTTCAGCTTGGCAGGTGATGCCCAGGTTAACCCCTTCCCGACCCATGACGCCACGTAGGCGTCATGAAAATCAGTGCCAATCCGACCCATGACGCCTATGTGGCGTCATGAAAGGATCGCGTCCCTGCGGGTCGGGTGACCGGGGTCACTGAAAGGTCACCCGACCCGCCAGCACAGGACCCTTTGTGCTTCACCACAGGGGGGTTGGCTTAACCCCCCGTGGCCACGATCGCTCTGATTGGCTGTTAAAAGTGAAACAGCCAATCAGAGCAATCTGTAATATTTCACCAATATAATTGGTGAAATATTACAATCCAGCCATGGCTGATGCTGCAATAGCATCTGCCATGGCTGGACACCGAGCCCTGACCCCCCCACACGGATTCACCGAAAAGATGGCAGCGGTCGGTCACCGCCGTCACTAAAAGCTCCCCTCGTCCTGGCCTCCGCTGCCCCCACCTTCCGATCCCCCCCCTCACTTCCGACCCCCATACTCACCTCTACCGGTCCACCGATGTCCCTGGATCCTTCCCGGCGGCTGCCCGGGATTCTTCAAGGGCGCCGCCATTTTGGAAAATGGCGGGCGCATGCGCAGTGCGCCCGCCGGCCGGCGCATGCGCAGTGCGCCCTGCATAGTCAAAAAATTTATTTTGATCACTGTGATAAACTGTCACAGTGATCAAAATAAAAAAAAGTAAGTGAACCCCCCCTGTCATAGGTAGGGAAAAATTATAAAGAATTTTTTTTTTTTTCCTATTAGGCCCTGTGCAGACTGCGTTTTGCGGATCCACTGATTTCTCTGCTGATCCGCAGCTGATTTCTCTGCTGATCCGCAGCTGATTTCTCTGCTGATCCGCAGCTGATTTCGCTGCTGATCCGCAGCGGATTTTGCTGCTGATCCGCAGCGGATTTCGCTGCTGATCCGCAGCGGATTTCGCTGCTGATCCGCAGCTGATTTCGCTGCTGATCCGCAGCTGATCTCGCTGCTGATCCTCAGCTGATTTCGCTGCAGATCAGCAGCGAAATCAGCAGCGAAATCAGCTGCGGATCAGCAGCGAAATCAGCAGCGAAATCAGCTGCGGATCAGCAGTGAAATCAGCTGCGGATCAGCAGCGGCTTTCGCTGCTGATTTCGCTGCTGATCCGCAGCGGATTTCGCTGCTGATCCGCAGCTGATTTCGCTGCTGATCCGCAGCTGATTTCGCTGCTGATCCGCAGCTGATTTCGCTGCTGATCCGCAGCGGATTTCGCTGCTAATCCGCAGCGGATTTTGCTGCGGATCAGCAGCGGATTTTGCTGCGGATCCGCAGGGATTTGGCGCTGCGGATCCACAGCAGATCCAGAAACCATGTACAGTACAATGCAAATAAATGGTAAAAAAAAACGCTGTGCACATGCTGCAGATTTTTCAGCGCGGATTTGCTGCGGTTTTAAATCCGCAGCATGTCAATTCTTTGTGCGGATTCCGCAGCGATTTTACACCTATTCCATTATAGGCGTAAAACCGCAGAGAAAAACCGCAGCAAATCCACGCTAAATACGCAGGTAAAAGGCAGGTCGTTTTACCTGCGGATTTTAGAAAAATCCGCAAGTGAATCCGCAACGTGTGCACGGGGCCTTAGGGTCAGGCTGGGTTCATATTGCATTATGGCAGTCCGTTAGATGGACTGCGTTTCACCGCGGTATAACGTGGTGTAACGCAGTCCGTTAACGCTGCCATTCACCCCATTTGTGTGCGCATCGCAACGCATGCCATGAAGCGGCATGCGTTCGCGACGTGTCGTAATTCAGTGACGGAGCCTTGGACGCAGGCTGCAGCGTCTGGGCTCCATCACCGCTAGCACAGATGAATCATCGCTGATTCCTCTGCACTAGCGGGTATAGCATAACGCGATCGCGTTATGCTATACCGTTACCAGCCCGTCAACGCTACGTGTTGAACGGGCTGGTAAAACGCAATATGAACCCAGCCTTAGGGTTAGAACTAGGGTTAGGGTTAGAACTAGGGTAAGGGTTAGAACTAGGGTAAGGGTTAGAACTAGGGTTAGGGTTGGAATTAGGGTTAGGGTTGGAATTAGGGTTAAGGTTGGGATTAGGGTTGGGTTGGGATAAGCGTTAGGGGTGTTTTGGGGTTAGGGTTGGGATTAGGGTTAGGCTTGTGGTTAGGTTTATGGTTAGAGTTGGGATTAGGGTTAGGGGTGTGTTGGGGTTAGGGTTATGGTTAGGGTTTGTATTAGGGTTAGGGGTGTGTAGGGGTTAGGGTTGGGGTTAGGGGTGTGTTGAGGTTAGGGTTGGAGTTAGAATTGAGGGGTTTCCACTATTTAGGGGATCTCCATACGCGACATGGCGCCACCATTGATTCCTGCAAATTTTGCGTTCAAAAAGTCAAACAGTGCTCCCTTTATTCCAAGCCCCGACGTGTGCCCAAACAGTGGTTTACCCCCACATATGGGGTATCAGCGTACTCGGGAAAAATTGCACAACAACTTTGGGGGTCTAATTTCTCCTGTTACTGTTGGGAAAAAAAATTGGGGACTAAAAATTTATTTTTGTGGAAAAAAAATGATTTTTTATTTTCACGGCTCTGCGTTATAAACTTCTGTGAAGAACTTGGGGGTTCAAAGTGCTCACCACACATCTAGATAAGTTCCTTGCGGGGTCTAGTTTCCAAAATGGGGTCACTTGTGGGGAGTTTATACTGTTTAGGCACATCAGGGACTCTGCAAACGTAACATGACGCCCGCAGACCATTCCATCAAGTCGGCAATTCAAAACGTCACTACTTCCCTTCCGAGCCCCGAAGTGTGCCCATACAGTAGTTTTCTCCCACATATGGGATATCAGCGTACTCAGGACAAATTGGACAACAACTTTTGAGGTCTAATTTCTCCTGTTACCCTTGTGAAAATAAAAAAATTGGGGACTAAAAGATCATGTTTGTGGAAAAAATATGATTTTTTTATTTTCATGGCCCGGCGTTATAAACTTCTGTGTTGCCCTTGGGGGTTCAAAGTGCTCACTACACATCTAGATAAGCTCCTTGGGGGGTCTAGTTTCCAAAATGGGGTCACTTGTGGGGGGTTTCTACTGTTTAGGCACATCAGGGGCTCTGCAAAGGCAACATGACGCCCACAGAACATTCCATCAATATGCATTCCAAAATGGCGCTCCTTCCCTTCTGTGCTCTCCCATGCGCCAAAACAGTGATTCCCCCCCACATATTGGGTACCAGTGTACTCAGGACAAACTGTACAACAACTTTTGTGGTCCAATTTCTCCTGTTACCCTTGTGAAAATAAAAAATTGCGGGTTAAAAAAATCAGTTTTTGAGGAAAAAAATGATTTTTTATTTTCACGGCTCTGCATTACAAACTTCTGTGAAGCACGTGGGGGTTCAAGGTGCTCACCACACATCTAGTTAAGTTCCTTGAGGGGTCTAGTTTACAAAATGTGGTCACTTGTGGGGGGTTTCTACTGTTTAGGCACATCAGGGGCTCTGCCCGCCCGCAGACCATTCCATCAAGTCGGCATTTCAAAGCGTCACTACATCCCTTCCAAGCCCTGACGTGTGCCCAAACAGTGGTTCTCCCCCACATGTGAGGTACTAGCGTACTTAGGACAAATTAGACAACAACTTTTGGGGTCCAATTTCTCCTGTAACCATTGTGAAAATAAAAAATATGGGGCTAAATAATAATTTTTTGAGAAAAAAAAATGAATTTTTATTTTCACGGCTCTTCGTTATAAAGTTTTGTGAAGCACCTGGGGGTTCAAAGTGCTCACTGTGCATCTGCATAAGTTTCTTAGGGGTCTAGTTTCCAAAATGGGGTCACTTGTGGGGGAGCTCCAAAGTTTAGGCATACAGGGGCTCTCCAAACATGACATGGTGTCCGCTAACGACTGGAGCTAATTTTCCATTCAAAAAGTCAAATGGCGCTCCTTCCCTTCTGAGCCCTGCCGTGCGCCCAAACAGTGGTTTATGACCACATATGAGGTATCTGTGTACTCAGGAGAAATTGCCCAACAAATTTTAGGATCCAATTTATACTGTTGCCCATGTGAAAATGAAAAAACTGAGGCTAAAAGAAAATTTTTGTGAAAAAAAAAGTACTTTCTTTTTTTTACGGATCAATTTGTGAAGCACTTGGGGGTTCAAAGTGCTCACTCTGCATCTAGATAAGTTCCTTGGGGGGTCTAGTTTCCAAAATGGGGTCACTTGTGGGGGAGCTCCAATGTTTAGGCACACAGGGACTCTCCAAATGCGACATGTCATCCGCTAAATATTCCAGCATATTTTCCATTCAAAAAGTCAAATGGCGCTCCTTCCCTTCTGAGCCCTGCCGTGCGCCCAAACAGTGGTTTATGACCACATATGAGGTATCGGTGTACTCAGGAGAAATTGCCCAACAAATTTTAGGATCCAATTTATACTGTTGCCCATGTGAAAATGAATAAAACTGAGGCTAAAAGAAAATTTTTGTGAAAAAAAAAGTACTTTCTTTTTTTTACGGATCAATTTGTGAAGCACCTGGGGGTTCAAAGTGCTCACTCTGCATCTAGATAAGTTCCTTTGGGGGTCTAGTTTCCAAAATGGGGTCACTTGTGGGGGAGCTCCAATGTTTAGGCACACAGGGACTCTCCAAATGCGACATGGCAACCGCTAAATATTCCAGCATATTTTCCATTCAAAAAGTCAAATGGCGCTCCTTCCCTTCTGAGCCCTGCCGTGCGTCCAAACAGTGGTTTATGACCACATATGAGGTATCTGTGTACTCAGGAGAAATTGCCCAACAAATTTTAGGGTCCATTTTATCCTGATGCCCATGCAAAAATAAAAAAAATTGATGCTAAAAGAAAAATTTTGTTGGAAAAATTAAAATGTCCATTTTTTCCTCCACGTTGCTTTAGTTCCTGTGAAGCACCTGAAGGGTTAATAATCTTCTTGAATGTAGTTTTGAGTAGCTTGAGGGGTGCAGTTTTTATAATGGTGTCACTTTTGGGTATTTTCTGCCATATAGACCCCTCAAAGTGACTTCAAATGTGAGGTGGTCCCTAAAAAAAATGGTTTTGTAAATTTTGCTGTAAAAATGAGAAATCGCTGGTCAACTTTTAACCCTTATAACTTCCTAACAAAAAAAAATGTTGTTCCCAAAATTGTGCTGATGTAAAGTAGACATGTGGGAAATGTTATTTATTAACTATTTTGTGTCACATAACTCTCTGGTTTAACAGAATAAAAATTCAAAATTTGAAAATTGCGAAATTTTCAAAATTTTGGCCAAAGTTCCATTTTTTTCACAAATAAACGCAAAAATTATCGACCTAAATTTACCACTAACATGAAGCCCAATATGTCATGAAAAAACAATCTCAGAATCGCTAGGATCTGTTGAAGCGTTCCTGAGTTATTACCTCATAAAGGGACACTGGTCAGAATTGCAAAAAATGGCCAGGTCATTTAGATCAAAATAGGCTGGGTCATGAAGGGGTTAAGCGCCCCGCAGTCTGCTCAGTGTGTATAGCTACCCTATATTCGTAGCAAGACTGCTTCACATTGGCTACCTGCCTGGCATAAGCTAAACCTGCCTGAAGGACCTGTGGCTCATTAGCCGAGTGTACTCTGGCATCGGCAGGTACCAGAGAGCAAAGCTAGAGAGCACGTGGAGCCCAGATTCTGGTGCTTCCATACATGAGCACTTCCTATTTTAGTATGATCTGACCGTGCTGCGCCGCGGACAGACATGCTATTTAAGGGCTAAGCTCCGCCCCCAGCCATCTCGTCAATCGCATCACCGATGAAGTCATCCGTGAACGATCAGGCGGTGCCAGGTCAGAGGATCAGCTGACATTAGCCACCAATCACGGTTCGCCATGTCATGGATATGCTCAGTACAGGCATTTCTGAACTTAGGCTATTACAGCCCTGTCTCCTTCTGTAACCTATGCTTAAGGCTACTATTAACAAAGACCCTGGAGACAGCTTGTACTCTCTTGTACTGGCTAGGCGTTAGGATCGACGGCTAAGCAGCATCTGCCCTGGCTGAGACCTGGATGGGGTACCACTGATGCCTCAGATCCAGGTTCAAATCCAGCCGTCGCGCGACACCTAACACCTACAGTGCCCGATTCAATGCCAAAGACATCAATTCTTATTATTACTTAAGCTTGTCAACCTTAATTTACTTTATAATAATAGTAATGCATTGAAAACTAGTGGTTATTTGGCTAAAGTTGTGTGGGGGCAGAGCTGGCTCCAGGTTTTTGTGGGCCCCGGGCGAAAGAGTCTCAGTGGGCCCCTTTAACACAAACCACAATTCATGATGCTCCGATACGGCAGAGAAATATAGGTATAGTACAATGCCAAATACTTCACTTCTTACATTACATGAGTGATATCTATTGTAAATAATACAATAGCTCAAAAACCGGACAGTATAGTCCTTCATACAGTATTATGGCCACCACATAGCGCGCCATACAGAATAATGAGCCCCATATATTGCTCCATACAGAATAATGAGTCCCATATATGATGCTCCATAGAGAATAATGGGCCCAATACAATGCTTCATACAGTATAATGAGCCACATATATTGCTCCATACAAATTAATGAGCTCCATATATTGCTCCATACATAATTGGTCCCATATAATGTTCCATACAGTATATGATGAACTCCACATAATGCTCCAGTATATGATGGTCCCCATATAATGTGCCATACAGTATAGGACGGTCCCCATAGAGTATAATGAGCCCCACATATTGCTCCATACAGTATAATGAGTCACATATAAAGCTCCATACAGTATATGATGGGCCCCATATATTGCTTCATACAGAATGGGCTCCATATAATGCTCCATACAGAATAGGCCACATATGTACTCAATATGATTCTCCATATATAAAGGGCCCTATATGATGCCCCCTAAATAATGAACCCCATATGATGCTCTAGTTTATGATGGGCCCCATATATGTGCTCCAGTGTATGATGAGCCCCATATAATGCTCCAAATATAATGGTCCCCATATATAATGCTCCATATATAATGGGCTCCATGTGATGCTCCATATATAATGTGCCCCATATGATGCACCATATATAATGGGCCCCATATCATGCTCCAGTATATGATGGGCCCCATGGATGATGCTCCAGTGTATGATGGGCCTATATAATGCTCCATATATAATGGGCCTCATATGATGCTCCATTATATGATGGGCCCCATGTATGATGCTCCACTGTATGATGGGCCCATATAATGCACCATATATAATGGGCCCCATATGATGCTCAAGTATATGATGGGCCCCATGTATGATGCTCCAGTATATAATGGGCCCATATAATGCACCATATATAATAGGCCCCATATGATGCTCTAGTATATGATGGGCCCATATATGATGCTCCAGTGTATGATGAGCCCCATATAATGCTCCAAATATAATGGGCCCCATATGATGCTCAAGTATATGATGGGCCCCATGGATGATGCTCCAGTGTATGATGGACCTATATAATGCTCCATATATAATGGGCCCCATATGATGCTCCAGTATATGATGGGCCCTATGGATGATGCTCCAGTGTATGATGGGCCTATATAATGCTCCTATATAATGGGCCCCATATGATGCTCCATTACATGATGGGCCCCATGTATGATGCTCCAGTGTATGATGGGCCCATATAATGCCCCATATAATGGGCCCCATATGTTGCTCAAGTATATGATGGGCCCCATGGATGATGCTCCAGTGTATGATGAGCCCCATATAATGCTCCAAATATAATGGGCCCCATATGATGCTCAAGTATATGATGGGCCACATGTATGATGCTCCAGTATATAATGGGCCCATATAATGCACCATATATAATGGGCCCCATAAGATGCTCAAGTATATGATGGGCCCCATGGATGATGCTCCAGTGTATGATGGACCTATATAATGCTCCATATATAATGGGCCCCATATGATGCTCCAGTATATGATGGGCCCCATGGATGATGCTCCAGTGTATGATGGGCCTATATAATGCTCCATATATAATGGGCCCCATATGATGCTCCATTATATGATGGGCCCCATGTATGATGCTCCAGTGTATGATGGGCCCATATAATGCCCCATATATAATGGGCCCCATATGTTGCTCAAGTATATGATGGGCCCCATGGATGAGGCTCCAGTGTATGATGTGCCTATATAATGCTCCATATATAATGGGCCCCATATGATGCTCCAGTATATGATGGGCCCCATAGATGATGCTCCAGTGTATGATGTGCCTATATAATGCTCCATATATAATGGGCCCCATATGATGCTCCAGTGTATAATGGGCCCCGTATATGATGCTCTAGTGTATGATGGGCCCCATTTATAATGGTCCAGTGTATGATGTGCCCCATATATAATGCTCTAGTGTTTAATGGGGCCTATCTATGATGCTCAAGTGTATGATGGGCCCATATATAATACTCCAGTGTATAATGCTCCCCACATATTGCTCCAAACATTAAAATAATGAAATAACTCTCCTCGCTGGGCACTGCTCTACTGTGGACTCCTCAGCGTCGCCATTTTCCAGTTCTCTGTACTGTAACTGTTCAGGCAGAAGGCACACAGACGTGACCTCATCGCGCTCTCTGACCTGAATGTCACTGTTAAGGAAACGCAGAAGATGTCACAGCGGTGGAGCAGGGAGAGGTAAGTATTTTAGGTGCTGGGGCTCTGAGAAAGCAGGGGGGGCCCACTCGAGGGCATCGGCATGGGGCGATGGCGAGTGAGGCGATGGCGAGTGGGCCCCCCACCTGCTCAGGGCCACGGCACTTGCCCGGGTGCGCCAGGTTTGATGCCGGCCCTGGGGGGGTACAGCCCAGTTAGTGTGGTAGAAAAACTGGCATATGTTGAGGTGTAGGCTGGACATTCAGCAGCTGCAAAAGGAGGAATTGGAGAAGTTGGAGGAAGAGGAGGACAAAACGAGCCATTTTGCTGGCAACCTATGTGTCATCAGGGGAAGGTGGTACAAAATCCTTTGTAACCCAGGCATAGTTCATTTTAATGAAGGTGAGATCACCAACATTTTGGGTCGACAGCTGGGTCCTTCTTTCTGTCAGGATTTATCCAGCAGCACTTTATACTCTTTCTGATAGCACACTACCAGTATGGCAAGCGAGCTCCTGTAAGGCGTATTGTGCCAATTCAGGCCAGGTGTCCAGTTTACAGGCCCAGTAGTCAAAGGGGAATGAACTGTGAGGGAGAACATCGATAGGGGAGGAGAGGTAATTTTGAACCATAGTTGACAACTGCTGTCTCCTGTCTGTTGCAATCGATTCAGTATTACCAGTCATGTGAGCGTTACTTGAGAAATCAGTCCACAACATGGTCATGAAACACCAGTCTCCAACGCCACTATGGCTGTGTGCACCACGAACACATCTTCCATTTGGCCCAGTACGGCTCGTGGTAGAGCCTGCACTGCTGCTGTGTGCTGGGAATGCCTCTAACAAACGGTTAAAGAGAGTTGTTTGTTTGTTCACCAATATTAGCTCTAGATTCTCCTGTGGCATGATGTTCTGTAATTTGTTTTATCGCATGGATCGATGATGCTGGCCAACCAGTAGTCGTCATCCTTCATAATTTTGGCAATGCGTGGGTACCTTTTTAGGATCCGCAAGACATAATCACACATGTGGGCCAATGTTTCAGGCGTCAATGATGCACTGCCAATGGTGGGTGGAGGAGCACTTTCTGCCAAATCCACATCCCTCCAGTCACGCACAAACCCTGTACCTGACCTTGGCAAGCCAACATTTTCTCATGCCCCCTGAGAAGCATCCTCGTCCCCAAAATAATCATCCCCTCCCCCTCCTCTTCCTCTTGTTCCTCAACCTCATCCAGGACAGTTCCCTGAGCAGACAATGGCTGACTGTCATCAAGGCTTCCCTCCTCTTCCTCCTCTTCCTCCTCCACTGCTGACGCCTGATCCTTAATGTGCGTCAAAGTTTGCATGAGCAGACGCATAAGTGGGATGCTCATGCTTATGATAGCGTTTTCTGTGCTTACAAGCTGTGTGCATTCCTCAAAACACTGAAGGACTTTACAGAGGTCTTTCAGCTTTGACCACTGCACACCCGAAAGCTCGATGTCTGCCCTCAAACTGCCTGCCCGTGTATCCTCCCACAAATGCATTACAGCATGCCCCTGCTCATACAGCCTCTCAACCATGCGCATGGTGGAATTCCACCTTGTTGCAACGTCTATGATTAGGTGGAGCTTGAGGAGGTGGAGCGATTGCTGCAGCCTCTGCTTATGACTGGAGTCTAAGGGCGAGCGACGGATGTGTGAGCACAGTCTTCGCACTTTATGGAGCAGGGCTGGTAACTCCGGATAATTATTTATGAAGCACTGCATCACCACGTTCAAGGAGTGAGTAAGGCAAGGTATATGTCTGAGTTTTGCCAGGGCTATGGCTGCAACAAAATTACGGTCGTTATCACTGACTACCTTGCCTGGCTCAAGATGTAAACTGCCCAGTCATGACTCAGTTTTTCGCTGCAAGTAGTACCTCCGCGTGGTGTCTGTTGTTGCACAAGAACATCAATTTTAAAACAGCCTGCTGATGCTTACCACTAGCTGTTCGATAGTGGGACACCTCGTGTGCAACACTGGCAGCTGCGGATGGAGTGCTCATGCGACTGCGCTCTGTCAAAGAGTTTCGCTTCTGGAGGAGGAGGAGGAGGGTCGAATGCCTACAGCCAACTGTTGCCTTTACCATGGGCTAGGCAGCACTGTCCCACCGCCGCTGTCCCCTGTTGGCCCTGCATCCATCACATTAAACCAGTGCGCAGTGATGGACATGCCTACTGGCCCATGCATCTGTTGTGAGGTGCACCTTTCCACTTACTGATTGTTTGAGTGCATGGACAATGTGGTCTTCCACATGCAGGTGGAGGGCAGGGATGGCTTTTCTAGAAAAGAAGTGCTGATTAGGTAGGTCATAGCGTGGGACAGCGTAGGCCATGAGCTCTCGGAACGCTGCGCTTTCAACCAAACGGAAGGGCATCATCTCTAATGAGATCAGTTTGGCAATGTAGGGGTTCAAAGCCAGTGTACGCGGATGAGAGGAGGAGTACTTTCTTGTCCTACTCAGAGTGTCTGCTAGGGTGAGCTGGACTTGAGAGCTGCATATGGGGGAACTAGCGGTGGACAAGGCGGACTGAGAGGGGGTTGGTGATGGTGATGGTGGTGGTGGTGATTGCCTAGATTCAGTCTTTCGTTGGAAAAACATTGTGATTCCCTGACTGCTTTGGCCTTGCGACGACACCTCAACATTTCTTGCTGCTGGTGTGTTAACCTGCGGGCTTACAGTGGGGGAAGCGATGTAGCGTTGCTGGCTACCTTCAGTCGGAGCAAGTGCACATGTGCTACCTGAAGTTTTGTAGTTTTGTAGTCCGTCCACGCTTGCAAGTGCATGGTGTTTAAATGTCTAAGCATGCAACTGGTATTCAAATTTCTGAGATTTTTTCCTCGGCTAAAGGTCCCTCCCCACTTCAATAGGATTTTGGTCAGAAAAGTGCCACACTGCACTCTTCCTACTATGGGATAAATTTTCAGAGCTCGCACGCTGTGCTAATTTGATCATCTAGCCAAGCTGTCCTGCAACTCTTTTTGTTTTTTTAACACATTTTTGGACTGCTACGGGCCTGCCAGATAACGGCAGCTGCGATGTCGATGCCTGCTGCAGATCCTCCTCCTCTTCTGAGATATTGCCAGTGGCACACTCTTCCCCCAATGGATGCCAATCCGGGTCAACAACTGGGTCATCCATCACCTCCTCTTCAATTTCATCTGCACCTTCCTCTGTGTCACCGTGTAAGGTGGTAGAGTATCCGGGAAGGGGCACCTGAATTTCTTCAGGGTCAGAATCTGGCTCAGTAGACTATGCAGTGCTCTGGGTGAATTTACCAGCAGAATCATATAGCAGTGGCTGTGCATCAGTGCACTCCATGTCATATTCATCTTGGACTGGGGAATTCAGTATTTCACTTGATAACCCAGGCATGGTATGTGAAAAGAGCTCCAAGGAGTAATCTGAAGTGTGTCCTGCAACATCCTTCACTTTTGTTGGGGTGAAGGACACAAGGAAAGGTGTCGTTCCTGACCAGGAGCCTGCACTGACGACTCAGTGCTTGCATTTTTTGAAACTTCAGAAGAGGAGGCGATAGAGCTGGAGGCTGTTTCGGCAATGTAAGACAAAACCGGTTCCTGATGCTCCGGCTTTAAAAGCGGTTTACCTACTTCCAGAAAAGGGAGCCTTCCAGGCCTTCTGGAGCCAGACGATGACGCAGGCTCAACATCTCCTGCCTTAGTTGATATTGTGCTTTTGGCACTACCAGCAGATGCACCACCACCACCATCAGTAGCAGCAGGCCCCCCCCACCCACGTCTGCATCTACTTCCACCATACTTACTCATGTTTGGGAAAATGTACCAAAAATACCAGCAGATAAATGGTACTGTATCAGAATAGTACTGCTGTATACAGTGTAGTGGAAAATTTAAATCTTCGTATATATTTCCGGAGTCACACACAGACGTTCACTCAGTATGGATTTGACCGTAATGCAAAAAGCAGAAAAACGGTACTGTATCAGAAGCGTACAGCTGTATAAAGTGTAGGGGAAAATTTAAATCTCCATATATATTTCCAGAGTCACACACAGACGCTCACTCAGTATGGATTTGACCAGAATACAAAAAGCTGAAAAACGGTGCTGTATCAGAAGCGTACAGCTGTATACAGTGTAGGGGAAAATTTAAATCTCTGTGTATATTTCCGGAGTCACACACAGACGCTCACTCAGTATGGATTTGACCTGAATACAAAAAGCAGAAAAAAGGTACTGTATCAGAAGTGTACAGCTGTATACAGTGTAGGGGAAAATTTAAATCTCCGTATATATTTCCGGAGTCACACACAGACGCTCACTCAGTATGGATTTGACCAGAATACAAAAAGCTGAAAACGATGCTGTATCAGAAGCGTACAGCTGTATACGGTGAAGGGGAAAATTTAAATCTCTGTATATATTTCCAGAGTCACACACAGACGCTCACTCAGTATGGATTTGACCAGAATACAAAAAGCAGAAAAACTGTTCCATGGCCAGTGGTATCCTGCCTTGCACTACCTCTTTTGTGAGCAGAGCAGCTTAATCACAGCTTCACAAAAGATATTCATATTCATAGATAGTCACAAAAACTTCACCCCACACCACGTAATATAAGGTGGCACCCATGGCGGTCATCTACAACTTGTCTCAGTCCTGCGGAGAGATTGTGCTAAGAGGCTGAGGAAGTGTAACCGAGACCATCGCAAAGTGGACGTGTAACTCCAGTTGCAGATTCCGTGCGTGCTTAATTAGAAATGAGCAAATATGGCAAAATTCACCAGATATGTTGCAATTCCACTTATAAAAGTTACATTTATTCAATGCAAACTGAATGTGTCCCGATTGCTGAAAAAAAGATATTTAAAAAACATATTGTTCTCACCTCGCCTCTCACCTATCCCACCACCACAGCTCCTTTCGCAGTCCTCTGCTGGTTTACCTTGGATTATTCTTTTCACTCTTTTGCCACTCCAGAGATTGCTAAGTCACATGTGAGGACTAGTCAGTTTGTCAAGTGCTGAGGAGAAGAAAACTAAAGCTAATGGACGGGAACCAGTGGAGGACTGGACAGGGAGCAGCAGTGAAAGATGGGTGAAGATCAAGATGACCTTACTATTTTTTTATTTTTTAAAAGATAAAAAATGCAAAATATGTTTAATCCGAATTCTGGGTACAAGTTGTAGATAATTTAATTTGCTTCAAATTTGTCTACTTGTTCTCAGCTTTGTATATTTCAGCAGATGGCGCCAAGACATTAAAGTTTTTTGCAAAACGTCATCTGTAACATGTGGCAGTCCTATGAACAACCAAAATAACACATCATGCTGTCATAGTGGGTTATACATAATGTCAAACTCAGCAGATACTGTAGGCTACATACTGAATCATGTTTATATTTGTCTTTTTATTTTTTATAGAAACTTTTCCCGGTGCCATGTATGTCTCAGATCCCATCACATTGGTTTTGTCTGTGGTTCTTACTGTTTTTATTGCCCTATTTTTCTTTGGATGTAAAATAAAGCTAATAATCTGCCCCCGGACCACGACCACTACCAATCATTGGTAACTTGCATATTCTAGACCGGAATAGACCATATCAGACATTGCATCAGGTAACATTTAGTTTTTATGACTTTATTATACTGAATCAGGCTACTTTCACACTTGCGTTTTTTAGCGCTGCGCATCGAGCGCACATCAAACGCATGAAAAAAACGCGTGCAAACGCGTATAATCGCTGCGATATTTTGCAAACGAATAGTGCGCATTGCTTTTGAAAAACGCAGCGATTGTAAGCGATTGTATGCGATTTAAAGCGTTTTTGTATGCGTTTGCGTTTTTTCTGTGCAAAACACATGATGAAAATCCTTGAAAAATTCTTGCAACAGAACCCACCAATGGGACACCAGTGGGCGTGTCTTATTGAAAATATAAATAGAGCCTGTTCACAGCCATTCTTCACATTTGCTTGCATTTGCCTTGATGAACATGGATCAGCTTATGGAGACTTTCTTCTTCAACCTTGATGTGGACATGGATATGGCTCGGGCTTATGCCTTTGCTTGCCATGAACAAAGGAAGAGAGATAGACAGCGGAGACGTCAGCAGCGGCGTTTGTGGGTACATCCCATTGTAGAACTCCGGGAGAGCCGTGGAGCGTATCACACCCTCTACAGTGAGCTGCAGTCAAACCCGGAGAAATTTAACGACTACACCCGGATGTCACAACAATCCTTCATGGATTTACTTGCTCGGGTACAACAATTAATAAGGAGACAGGACACCCAGCTGCGTCGGGCGATTCCTCCAGAGGAAAGACTCCTGGTGACTTTACGGTACGTATTATTGAGAAACCAATGCCTGCATAATTGTATTACCATATATACCATGTATGCCTTGTACTATTCCAAAGATGACATCATTCTTGTTCTGCCAGCTAGTAAACAAAGACCTGCAGAATTATTTTTATTTCATTTTTTGGATTATTAATGTTTTACAAAAACATATACAATAATATTTTTTTTGTTCTTTCTCTAGATTCCTTGCTACTGGAGAGAGCCTGTCTTCACTCCACTTCCAGTACCGGATTGGTATCTCCACGTTGTCAGGAATTGTTCTGGACACCTTCCGGGCATTGTGGACTGTTCTCTGTCTGGAATTTATGCCCCTGCCCACCACAGAAAAGTGGCTACAAATTGCTGACAAATTCTGGACAACCTGCAATTTCCCCAACTGTTTGGGAGCAGTTGATGGGAAACACATACGGATTATCAAACCCAAAAGAACAGGCTCGGAGTACTACAATTACAAGAAGTACTATTCTACAGTTCTTATGGCCATTGCGGATGCAGACTGTATGTTTGTTGCGGTGGACATTGGGCATTTGGCCGTGGGAATGACTCACAGGCGTTTAAGAACTCGGACATGGGACGGAGGTTGTATGAAAACCAGTTTAATTTCCTCATGCCACGGCCTCTTCCCCACACCGAAACTCCACCAATGTCATTTGTAATGGTTGGGGATGAGGCATTCCAGATGAGCCAACACCTACTTAAACCCTACTCCAGCCGGGACTTGGACCACACCAAAAGAATTTTCAATTACAGGCTGACCAGGGCAAGAAGAACAGTAGAATGTGCCTTCGGTATACTGGTTTCCAGATGGCGCATTCTGGGCACAGCCATTCATCTGAAACTGGAAACAGTGGATGAAGTTGTGAAGGCCTGTGTGGTGCTACATAACTTTGTGATGTCTAAAGAGCACCCAAACTTTGAACTTGATGATGCAGCTTCTAACCCATTGCCTGACTTCACTCAGCACCCACTCAGGTCTTCTGTTGAAGTAGGCCAAATGAGAGACCAATTTGCGGCCTACTTCATGTCAGATGTAGGACGGGTGGATTGGCAAGAACAAATGGTGTAAAATAATGTTATTGTCTGTATGTTAATAATTTTTTTTTTTTTTAATGTTAATAAAATACCTCTGTTTATACCTGTACCACGTGCAGTCTGTTTTTAAATTTAAAAACAATTATGAAATGGCCAGGTTTACCAGTGAATTCATGATGCATATTTTTGGGTGCATCATCAAATCATTTGTAATCCTGACTATGTAGTTAAATATACAAGCACACAAGTTGTATGACCTTTATTATTTATCCACTTTTGCTTCCATTTTCAGTGACGGTGGAGATAACACAACAATTATTTGTGGCACTGTGAATTGATTTGTAACGCAGAGATAAAGAATTAGACATCTTGTTCTATACCAATGCCTGGTGGCATGCTGAAGTGGTGATGCCCCAAATAACGCATGTATCAGGCCTGGGCAGGTGAGTACACGAGTTATAAACAGCAGCATCGCTACAGTATGCTTCAAATTAATGCAGACTGAAGCAACGCTGCTGGTTAAAACTCATGTCTGTTCACCTGCCCAGGTGTGATAGTAATGATCGAAGGTCAGGGTATTATACATATAAAGTGTATTTTCACCATCATTTCCTCTGTTTCTTCAACACACACTGAATAGAGGATGTGCTCAATTACAAGCTATATCTAGAATCCCTGGCCTTCTATCACCAAGTGAAATAATGTAAAAAACACACCACACTCAATTCAGTTTTTAGTATATCTGGCAAGGTTAAATAGATATGCCTTGCACTCAACACCATCCTCTATTCAGTCTGTTCAATATTAGACTGACAGAGTGGTTGTGAAGAAAAAAGGAATATATTTGTGTTTTGGAGTAAACATATCTCCATGAAGTACACAAACTTGTGTCATTCGTGGAGTTATGTGTACTCAAAAACGCAAAGTGTACGGCGCAGTGTGTGTACGGCGAAGTGTGTAGGCGGCAAAATAAACACAAAGCAAACCAAAATTACTAAAAGAAGATTGGCACATTTATTTTGTACAACCGTAAAACAACATTTGAATTGCCAAATTTATTTTTGGCTGACATTTCTACATATCACATTATTACTTTTTTGAGTAAACAAAAAAATTATTTATAGTCACACAAAGGTTTTGGATAGATCAGATTAGTACAATTTGGGTCCAACATGACCATGGTATTGTCACTGGCCCAGAAGTTATAGAAAAGTCAGATTAGTAAAATGTGTGTACAAGATGAAATTGGTATATTCACTGCACCAGAAGTAGGAGAAAAATAATATTAGTACAATGTGTGTACAACATGCCATTGGTATCGTCACTGCCACAGAAATTGTATAGAAATGTGAGAAATTTTTATTGCTAATGACGTTTTGGTGGTGATTTTGAGACTCTGGGGGTGTGCAGAGATGAAGACCGGCTGGAAAGCGATGAAGGGGTTCGAGGGGAAGGGGCAACAAAAGTAGTGGGTGAAGGAAGCTGAGACATCAAATGAGAGTCACTTTCAGACACATTAGGAGGAGAGGGTGGATGCACCAACAAAGATTTTTTTTTTTTCTTCTTGGGGACTGGAGTACCTTGCGTGGACCGACTTCTCTGTGTCCGCCTTAAGCTGGTTGACTGTGGCCTTGACCTAAAAAAGACAGAATGTAGGTCACCGCTCTCATGCTCGCTGGTGTCAGTGGCGGTGGAAGTGTTGCCAGTGCTCGGAGTAACAGAAGGGTTGGCGGTGTTCCAAGGAGAAGTGGGTGCCCTTGAAATGCATGGTTGATGACTGGTGGCGGTACTCATAGGATCAGTGGCTGGTGTGTCCATAAATTGTTGACGACTCATGGCGGTACTCATAGAATTAGAAGTGGGTGCCTTGAAATGGCTTGCTGACTGGTGACGGTACTCATTTGATCAGTGGGTGCTGTTCCGGGAAATTGTTGACTGGTAGCAGTACTAGTAGAAGGACAAGTTGGTATGTTGGCCCAAGCAGGTAGTGTGCTAGCTTGAGTCCATGACTGTGGACCAGTGTCAGTGGTGGTGTTGCTCCACACAGGAGCAGCGCTTGCCATGGTGGTGGCGACGGTGGACTGTCCAACAGTACTTGGACTTGTGGTGGTGTAGTGTTGACTTGGAATGCTGGTGGCCGTGCAGTGGTATGCAGCAGAAGTCGGTAGTGATGTGTGGCGAATCAGTGGTGGCACTGTTGGATATGCAACCACTGACTGCTGCGCGTACCGATTCTGCTGGATATACTGCATGTAAGCATTGTTGCAGGCCTGCATCACACCCAGCTGTTGCTCAGGACTTAGGTGTTCCGCCATGCCCCGTTCTATTTTACTAAAAAAATGGTGCGCTGGTCTGTTGAGGTCGGCCTCCAGGCGATCAAAACGCTGGTCGACACCGTTGAAGCGGTGATCCATGTGGGTAAAACCACGTTCCATCAGTGAAAAACCGCTTCCAACTCTGCCTCCAAGCGTCTTGATGTGGCCTTGAAAGGACTCGCTCAAGTGAACAAACTCGGGCAAGACATTCCCCTTCCATGGCCCTCTGCCACTGCCGGGAAGTGCCCGCAAAACCAGTGGCAGAGACCTGGGAGAGGGGAACACCTGATGGACCAGCTTCCTGGTCACCAGCTGTCCATGTTGCTGACCTGCAAGTTGCTTCTTGGCTGTCGGATGGCTGGGACGTGTCCAAGGTCGTCCGAGGAAGGACCGCTTCAGGGACAGGCTGCATGGTGCTGCTCCAGGTGCTGTGGAAAGAAAAACAAAACATTACTATAATGCATGAACAAGAAGCATCAGCTGTAGACAAGAAAAAATAAATTAAAAAATAACAAAAAAATTGAAAATCTAAAAAACTTACGCTCTGCTGGCAAGGACCGGTCTCAGTAACGCCAACTCGCGATAGTAGCGATATTTCTTTTTGTGCCTTGCTGCTGAACCACTGCGAACCTGTCCCTCTGCTCGAACATCAGTGTTGAAGCGGTCCTTCATCGAGCGCCATCGTGTGCGGATTTTGTTCACTGTTGATAAAAAAAATAAAAAATTAATACAATGCAGTATGTGCAAATTCACTCTCAACACACATAACTCAATATAAATGTCAAACTGTTAATGAAGCATTATAAAAAGCTTTAGAATCCACATGTCATTGATTGTTGAACCACATGACACTGTTATGTTTGTTGTTAGAATATATCAGGCAGCAAAAACAAACTTAACATGAGGAACAAGAGTGACTGGGCATTAAACAAATCAATAGAATGCACAACACATAGCTCAAGAATCAACAGGGCACACACTCTTGAACCTGAGGGCACTGTTGGGTTTGCTTGCAGAATATATCTGCAAGTAAACCCATCAGTAGACACAGGAACAAGAGTGAGTGCAACATTAAAACAAAAAATTGAATGCAGAACTCATAGCAATAGCATACACAGGGCAGTCACTTTTGAACCTGAGGGCACTGTTGGTTTGCTTGCAGAATATATCTGCAAGTAAACCCATCAGTAGACACAGGAACAACAGTGAGTGCAACATTAAAACAAAAAATTGAATGCAGAACTCATAGCAATAGCATACACAGGGCAGTCACTTTTGAACCTGAGGGCACTGTTGGGTTTTCTTGCAGAATATATCTGCAAGTAAACCCATCAGTAGACACAGGAACAAGAGTGAGTGCAACATTAAAACAAAAAATTGAATGCAGAACTCATAGCAATAGCATACACAGGGCAGTCACTTTTGAACCTGAGGGCACTGTTGGGTTTGCTTGCAGAATATATCTGCAAGTAAACCCATCAGTAGACACAGGAACAACAGTGAGTGCAACATTAAAACAAAAAATTGAATGCAGAACTCATAGCAATAGCATACACAGTGCAGTCACTTTTGAACCTGAGGGCACTGTTGGGTTTGCTTGCAGAATATATCTGCAAGTAAACCCATCAGTAGACACAGGAACAAGAGTGAGTGCAACATTAAAACAAAAAATTGAATGCAGAACTCATAGCAATAGCATACACAGGGCAGTCACTTTTGAACCTGAGGGCACTGTTGGGTTTGCTTGCAGAATATATCTGCAAGTAAACCCATCAGTAGACACAGGAACAAGAGTGAGTGCAACATTAAAACAAAAAATTGAATGCAGAACTCATAGCAATAGCATACACAGGGCAGTCACTTTTGAACCTGAGGGCACTGTTGGGTTTGCTTGCAGAATATATCTGCAAGTAAACCCATCAGTAGACACAGGAACAAGAGTGAGTGCAACATTAAAACAAAAAATTGAATGCAGAACTCATAGCAATAGCATACACAGGGCAGTCACTTTTGAACCTGAGGGCACTGTTGGGTTTGCTTGCAGAATATATCTGCAAGTAAACCCATCAGTAGACACAGGAACAACAGTGAGTGCAACATTAAAACAAAAAATTGAATGCAGAACTCATAGCAATAGCATACACAGGGCAGTCACTTTTGAACCTGAGGGCACTGTTGGGTTTGCTTGCAGAATATATCTGCAAGTAAACCCATCAGTAGACACAGGAACAACAGTGAGTGCAACATTACAGAGAATGAAAATACTTACTAAACACCTTTTTCAGGTTTGGAGAGGCGCTGTCCCAGCCATCCATCAACGCTGCGGCCACCTCGTTCCATAGCCGCCGGGTCACCACATTGTCCTTGTACTGCGGATTTCGGCTGTCCCACAACGGGACGCGCTCCTGGACCTGGCAGATCAGGGCATCGTTGTCCACATACAGGTCGTCGTCCCCTTGTGGAACCTAGAAGAAACAAAAACAAAATTACAATCTTGTATATTTTTGACAAAGAAAAGAACAATAGGAGTAGAAAAGAAATAGACATTCAAAGGCTATATACTTACATTCCGTCTCGCCACCGGGACTTGACTCGGCTGCGACTGCTCCTGAGACTCCTCAATGGCCGTGTCCGACGATGATGTCTGAAAAAGGAACCCAAATTTTAGCCATTTGTAGATTCAGCAGCTATACTTACCCAAAGGCAGGAAGATACTCACATCATGCTCTGCTTCGGCCAGCTCTTGCGGGGATGGTGAATATTCAGATCCAGAAGACATGCTGCAAAAAAAAATAAAAAATACATGAACACATATTACATTATAAGGACAGTCTGTCATTTGGTTAAAGAATACTCACATTCTTGCCCTTTGGATCTGTCTTGAGTCAAGAAGCAGTGTCTCCAGACAATGTTCAGGCTTGGTCCAAGATGGATCTTCAAGTGTTCAGCTACAGTCTCCAGGCAGTGTATGTAGCTTGTTGGTTGCTGGCCTTTTTATAGGGATCCAGGCTGTATAATCTTCAGGTGTTATCAGCATGCAGTCTCCAGATAGTCTGAGGGGTCTGTGTGTCACTTCCTTTATCTATACTCCTTTTTCTAGACTCCTCACAAACAATGTATCTTGTCTAGGGGGTCATTTGACAAGTGTCTAGACATTGTTTACTAAAATATCGCATGCGCACACAATCGCTGACAAGCGCACAGCCACGCGCACACCAGCGTTCACATAGACTGCAATGATATTTTTATGCGCATAGCGTGCGCATAGCGTGCGCCACACGTGCGCACGCGCATTTTTATATTGGTGTGCTGAAAAAAAAAAATGCAACATGTAGCGTCTAGCGCGTCTGGGCGCACACCTGGAAAATGCGCTGCGCACGCAAAACGCTGATGAACGCGTGCAAGCGCAATACAATGCGCCCACCATGTTAATGATAGGGGGAAATTGCGCATGCGAACAATAGCGCACGATGCGCAGCGCTAAAAAACGCAAGTGTGAAAGTAGCCTCATTCGTTTATATTCCCAGAAAGCTTAAGGAATATTCTGCATACTGCACAGTTATGTGAAAAAGTGTTTGCACTCTTCCTGATCTCTGATACTTTTGATTATTTGTCACACTTAAAAAGGTTTCAGATCACCAAACAAATTAAAATATTTAGACAAAGATAACACAAGTAAATAAAATATGCAACTTATGAATTAAAGTCTTTATTATTAAGGGAAAAGAAATCCCAACCAACAGGGCCCTGTGTGAAAAAGTGATTCCCCTCCATCATAAAACATAAATAAACTGTTGTTTATCACATATTTGGGAAGCTGAATTCAAATTCCCTATCCACTTGAAGAACTGATTGTTGCCATACCTGTTCTCATTCAAGAAATCACTTAAATAGGACCTGCATGACAAAGTGAAGTAGACCAAAAGATCCTCAAAAGCTAGACATCATGTCGCGATACAAAGAAATTCTGGAACAAATGAGGAACAAAGTAATTGAGATCTATCAGTCTGGAAAAAGTTTTAATGCCATTTCTCAACCTTTGGGACTCCAGTGAACCACAGTGAGAGCCATTATCCACAAATGGTGAAAACATGACGCAGTGATGAATCTTCCTAATATTGGCTGGCCTACCAAAAGTACCCCAAAAACATAGCTATGACACATGCAAGAGGTTATAAAAGAGCCCACAACAACATCCAAAGAATTGCAGACCTCACTTGCCTCAGTTAAAGTCAGTGTTAATGACTCCACCATAAGAAAGATACTGGGCAAAAATAGCCTGCATGGCAGAGTTCCAAGACAAAAGCCACTGCTGAGCAATAAGAACATAAAAACTCCTCTCAGTTTTGCCAGAAAACATCTTGATGATCCCCAAGACTTTGGGAGAATACTGTGTGGACTGGCGAGACAAAAGTTGAACTTTTTGGAAGATGTACAGTATGTCCCATTACATCTGGCATAGAAGTAGCACAGCATTTCAGAAAAGGAGCATCATACCAACAGTAAAATATGGTGATGTAGTGTGATGGTCTGGTTCTGTTTTTCTGCTTCAGGACCTGGAAGACTTGCTTTGGCAAATGGAACCATGAATTCTGCTGTCTACCAAAAAATCCTGAAGAGGAATGTTCGGCCATCTGTTCGTGACCTCAACCTGAAGTGCACTTTTGTTTTATGAAGCAGGAGAATGATCCAAAACACATCAGCATGCCCACCTTTGACTGGTTTCAGAAAAAAAAATTAAGTCTTTGGAGTGGCCTAGTCAAAGTACTGACCTTAATCCAATTGAAATGCTGTGGCCTGACTTTAGAAAGGCGAGTCATGCTGGGAAATCCTCCAATGTGGCTGAATTAGAACAATTCTGCAAAGATGAGTGGGATAAAATTTCTCTACAGTGTTGTAAAAGAATCTTTGCCAGTTATCACAAAGGCTTGATTGAGGTTGTTGCTGCTTAGGGTGGCCCAACCAATTATTAGGTTTACGGGGCAATCACTTTTTTGCACAGGGCCCTGTAGGTTTGAATTTTTTTTTCCCTTAACAATAAAGACCTTCATTTATAAACAGCATTTTGTGTTTACTTCTGTTCTCTTTGTCTAATAATTACATTTGTTTGGTGATCTAAAACATTTAAGTGTGACAAACATGCAAAAGAATAGCAAATCAGGAAGGTGCAAACACTTTTTCACACAACTGTATATAGAGCATATATTTAAAGGGAATCTGTCAGTAGGGCCAAACTTCCTTACCTATCTACATGAGCATGTAGATCCTAGAAAATGCAAGCTTTTTCTTAATATGTAAATTAACTGTTAAGATCTATGGGTCAGACCTAGATCTCACGAGGATCTGCTTCCAGAGCTTATTTTAAAGGCTCATTCAGACATCTATACTATTCAGTCAGAACACTTGCCTGTAATGCATGGACAATCCACGAGTCTCCCAACCCATGCATGACAGCTTCATATATTTCTACGAAGCTGTCAGGCTTGGGTGTTGTGAATATGCTGGAGGCGGCTTCTGAGCTGGGGCTCCCTCCGGTGGTTGCTGAGGGTAATGAACTGATTACTGAATGGCCTTCAGCTGGCGCTGAATGGTAGGATATAAGTGGCCTGAGTTCCCAGCAGCCTTGCCGGTTATCAATTGTTCCTTCTGGTCTTGCTTGAAGCACTGCTAGTTTCCTTCTCTCCTTCAGATAAGTGTTTGCTGTTTTTTTTCCTCTGTTTGATTTTCATTGCTGGTTTGCTGCTTGCAGTGGACTGCAGCCTTTCCCCTTTTGGAGGTCTGGCGTTGCAATTGTGTTCCGTTTGTGTCTGCACTTTTGCTTGGCTCCTTTGTTACTTTTTATTTGCTGAATAGCGTTTGTTACACCAGAGATCTGATTTAGGTGGATGAGATTGTGTGATCTCAGGTTTTTTGGCAATCAGAAGTGTTGGTATTTTTTAGGGCTTTTGTTGGATTGCAGTCAGAATTCTTTCCTGTACTTTTCTGTCTAGACAGATTGGGCCCCAGCGTTTGTTCATTCTATTTTCTGTCTGTGTCCGTGCTTTCTTCTTGTCTAACCCGCCATTACATGTTTGGGGGCTTCCTATTTTCTTTGGGGATCTGCTCCGGGGAAGATAGCTTTCATCTTTCTGCCTTTAGGTGTTGTTATCTCTCAGTCTGTGACGAGGCGTCTTGGATCAATGTAGGAACGCTCCACGGCTACCTCTAGTTGTGTGGTTAGGTCAGGTTACTGCAATCCAATAGGTTCCAGCATCTCTGGTGTATTACTGTTTTTGCTATTTCTCCTCAGTTACCAAAACATAACACTTGGGTCAGGATACCTATGGCCAGTCTTTGCATTGCATTCCAATCTCAGATCAATTTGCATGAACATCTGAATGAGTCTTAAAGAGGGTGCTACCAGTATGAGACAAATAGATTAGCAGAGTCGACTGTCAGTCATTACATGCCTCACACTGGTAATGTCCCAGGGTTGGAGACATATAGTAAGGGGCATAATGATCGCAGTCATAGAGGGTACAGAAGAGGATGGCTACAGAAGAGGACGGTGCACGTCATTGTAGTGGCGGAAGGTGAGAAGAATGTTTTTTTATGCAGAGGTAAAATGTGGGACATATATACCAGAAAGAGACCCATGATAGGTGACATATATACAAGAAGGGGCTTCAGATGGGTATCAGGTATACCAGGATGGGGGACATATACAAGGACTTGGGACATATATAACAGGGAGGGCAAAGGATGGAGGACATATATTCGAGAAAGGGGTCCAGAATGAGGAATATTTATACTAGGAAGGGCTCGTGATGGGGGACATATATACCAGGATGGGAGACATATAGTGAGGAAAATAAGTATTTAATATAAAATCCAGAAAATCACATTGTATGATCTTTACATAATTAATTTTCATTTTATTGCATGAAATAAGTATTTGATACAATAGAAAAACAGAACTTAATATTTGTACTGAAACATTTTGTTTGCAATTACATGGGTCAGATGTTTCCTGCTGTTCTTGACCAAGTTTGCACACATTGCAGCAGGGATTTTGGCCCATACCTCCATAGAGATCATCTCCAGATTTTTCATGTTTCGAGGCTGTTGTTCGGCAACATTGAGTTTCAGCTTTATCCCAAGATTTTCTATTGGGCTTAGGTCTGGAGGTTGACTAGGCCACTACAGGACATTAATATGCTACTTACAGAGCCACTCCTTAGTTGCCCTAGCTCTATGTTTCAGATCATTGTCATGCTAGAAGACACAACCACGACCCATCTTCAGTGCTCTTAGTAAGGGAATGAGGTTGTTGGCCAAAAGCTCGCGATTAGTGTTGAGCGATATTGCTCGATATCTAAAAATATCGTATCGAAATTGTATCGCCGATAGCACTAAATATCGTCGATATTCGATTACGATACCGGAAGTCCAATGTAAGTCTATGGGAACAAAATATCGAAATTAAAAAAAACCATTCTTGCCTTGTTGGTTAATTGTACATGAAGGAAAACAACAAAGACTAATGTAGAATGTATTGGGGGAGGTTGAGGAGACAATAAAAGCATACATGTTTAACCCAATGCATTGGAATAGCATTTTTTTTTTTTTTTTTTGGAAATACGTTTGGATTGACTAACAAATTGACAATGTTGTTAACCTTTTTTCTATTTTGGCAAATATGTATGTTTCACAACTTCCATGCTCTTCACCTTTTTAACTTTTGCCAGTGCCACACTTTCTCCTTCATAATCTTCAGCAGCAGCATCATCTTTCTCATCAAATTATTCTTCATCTTCACCTTCTTAATCTTCTTCTTAAACTTCTTGCTATTCATGTTTTTGTTTACATTACTCATATTGTTATTATTAAACTAATTAATCTTCTTCATATTCAAATTCTTCATCTTCTTCCTCTTCATCTTCTTCATCATATTCTTATTTGTGACAGAGATTCCTGTACTTGTAATCTGTAAAAGTATGAATTGTTCATCCTTCCGTTCTTGCTGTCACAAAAGATTTAAATTACAACAGTATTTGTCCGTGTTCAGTTTAGCCTGCAGCAGCAGGCATTTTCCAGGGGCACCACGAGGAGGAACGGACTCACCCCCATACACTGCTTAGTCTTCTTCTGCTTAGAATTTAGAGCATATATTTTGCTCTTCATTTTGGTCTTATACTTCATGTTCTTCTGCTTTTTGATCTTTTGCTTATTGTTCTTCTGTCTCTTGTTCTGTATCTTGTAGTTTGTCTTAACCTTCTTTGTCCTGTTGGTGATCTTCTTCTGGGTAATCTTTTATTTTTCTTTGTGATGGTGTTCAGGCTGGTTGGCTTCATGCTCGTCGTCCTTGTTGTCGTCATCTTCTTCTGGGTGGTCTTTAATGTCGTCTAATTTCTGAGAAACAGCTGACGTTACTGGAACCCTGACGGGTATCAGATGGAGCAAGAGACAATGGAAGTAACGAGGACCAGCTGACTGTGCTGGACCCCGGACGGGTAGCAGAAGGAAAAGAGGCAATGTCACAACCGAGTACCAGCTGACGTTACTGTGACACGGTTACTAAGCAGGAGGTACCTGTGCTCCAAAGCACTACCAAGGACCAGCAGACGTTGCTGGAACTCGGATACGGAGATGGAGGCACCTAGGCCAAAGGCACTGGGGAGAACCACTTGACGGTACTGGACCCCGGACGGGTAGCAGAAGGAAAAGAGGCAATGTCACAACCGAGTACCAGCTGACGTTACTGTGACACAGTTACTAAGCAGGAGGTACCTGTGCTCCAAAGCACTACCAAGGACCAGCAGACGTTGCTGGAACTTGGATACGGAGATGGAGGCACCTAGGCCAAAGGCACTGGGGAGGACCACTTGACGGTACTGGACCCCGGACGGGTAGCAGAAGGAAAAGAGGCAATGTCACAACCGAGTACCAGCTGACGTTACTGTGACACGGTTACTAAGCAGGAGGTACCTGTGCTCCAAAGCACTACCAAGGACCAGCAGACGTTGCTGGAACTCGGATACGGAGATGGAGGCACCTAGGCCAGAGGCACTGGGGAGAACCACTTGACGGTACTGGACCCCGGACGGGTAGCAGAAGGAAAAGAGGCAATGTCACAACCGAGTACCAGCTGACGTTACTGTGACACGGTTACTAAGCAGGAGGTACCTGTGCTCCAAAGCACTACCAAGGACCAGCAGACATTGCTGGAACTCGGATACGGAGATGGAGGCACCTAGGCCAAAGGCACTGGGGAGAACCACTTGACGGTACTGGACCCCGGACGGGTAGCAGAAGGAAAAGAGGCAATGTCACAACCGAGTACCAACTGACGTTACTGTGACACGGTTACTAAGCAGGAGGTACCTGTGCTCCAAAGCACTACCAAGGACCAGCAGACGTTGCTGGAACTCGGATACGGAGATGGAGGCACCTAGGCCAAAGGCACTGGGGAGAACCACTTGACGGTACTGGACCCCGGACGGGTAGCAGAAGGAAAAGAGGCAATGTCACAACCAAGTACCAGCTGACGTTACTGTGACACGGTTACTAAGCAGGAGGTACCTGTGCTCCAAAGCACTACAAGGACCAGCAGACGTTGCTGGAACTCGGATACGGAGATGGAGGCACCTAGGCCAAAGGCACTGGGGAGAACCACTTGACGGTACTGGACCCCGGACGGGTAGCAGAAGGAAAAGAGGCAATGTCACAACCGAGTACCAGCTGACGTTACTGTGACACGGTTACTAAGCAGGAGGTACCTGTGCTCCAAAGCACTACCAAGGACCAGCAGACGTTGCTGGAACTCGGATACGGAGATGGAGGCACCTAGGCCAAAGGCACTGGGGAGAACCACTTGACGGTACTGGACCCCGGACGGGTAGCAGAAGGAAAAGAGGCAATGTCACAACCGAGTACCAGCTGACGTTACTGTGACACGGTTACTAAGCAGGAGGTACCTGTGCTCCAAAGCACTACCAAGGACCAGCAGACGTTGCTGGAACTCGGATACGGAGATGGAGGCACCTAGGCCAAAGGCACTGGGGAGAACCACTTGACGGTACTGGACCCCGGACGGGTAGAAGAACGCACCCATGAAAATGTAAGTTGACAGGACGCAAGCCGTCCGCAGTTACCGAATCACACAGTCCTACAGTGGGTGCTTATCCTATTGTCACAATGGAAACCGCCTTTATTTACTTATCCCACAGCACACATAGGAATCACCTAAACTGCAGGCACCATAGAGTCGGCTAACCCGAATGCAACACGACAGCACAACTTATTGGAGGATAATTGACGTTCACACTGCCAGGAAACAGCTGTCGTGCTGTAACCAGGCTGGCCAGGAGTCAGTACCCCTGCCAATTACTTACGAGCAACAAATGGCGGTGTTGTAGCCCAGGGAGTAGAGTTCAGGTGGTAGAAAGATGAACATAACAGGAGACATGGAAAACGTTGCCAAACAGTTATTTAATCTGAAAACGGACAGGCAAATTCAGGTGAGATCCATGCCTTGTTAATTTTCAGAAAAGTAAGCCGGTCTACATTCTCTGAGGATAGTCGCATGCGACGGTCTGTTACTACACCACCTGCAGCACTAAAGACACGCTCAGATAATACACTGGCAGCAGGGCAAGCCAGCACCTCCAATGCATACTGGCTAAGCTCTGGCCATGTATCCAACTTAGAGACCCAAAATTTGAAAGGGGAAGAGGCAACTGGGAGTACACTTAGAGGGAAAGCCAAGTAGTCTGTCACCATCTTACGGAAACGTTTCTTCCTGGTGACTGGAGCCGTCTCGGATGGTGTAGACCTTGCTGGCGCTGTCACAAAACTTTGCCACATTTGTAACACAGTTCTTGCCCTGTGCAGAGGCGCTGCTTCTGATCCCTCTTGTTGTAGAGGTGTCTACACTGCCTCGACGCACAGAGCTGCTTTGTAAAGCAGTAGCAGCAGCAGCACCTCTCTCGGCTGGAATGTACAACAGTATGGATTGCACCAGTGTGTCTTGGTACTCCTGCATTTTACGGTCCCGGTTCACCGGTGTGATGAGGGTTTGTAAGTTGTCCCGGTAGCGAGGGTCTAGGAGGGTGTACACCCAATAATCTGACGTGCTGAGAATGTGGGCGATGCGGTGGTCGTTTCTCAGGCACTGAAGCATGAAATCAACCATGTGCTGCAGACTCCCAACTGGCCAACAAAGGCTGTCCTCTGGAAGAGGCAAAATATTTAGAGTTGAGAGTCCTCAGTGGTTGATACCTTTTAATGGCTAACTGAAAAGATGGTAACAAATTGCAAGCTTTCGAGACTACTCAGGTCTCTTCATCAGGCTGAACTAATACAAAATCTGAAGAATCACATATTTATACACAAAAACACAGAAAAAATGCAATAGGTAAGACAAGTGACGTGAAGCAGAATAGTCATTATGGCAGAGGGATGAGCATAAATATTGGAACAATTCATAGATAAGGAGAGAAAGTTTTATTACCCTCTGATTGGGGTCTGGTAATGTTTTGTGATGTTTTCACAGGGTATTTGGAGTAAATTCCTTAATTGATGTAATAGGCCATAAAACCATGTGACAGGTTCATTCCAGCATTAAGAGTGTCAAAGGTCACCATCAATTTGTATTCGCAAATTCTTCTCTGCCTCTGAGATGTGAATCTGCTTCTTAGTACCAGTATTTTCATATCTGACATGCTATGATCAGGGGAGCAAAAATGTTTTGCCACAGGTAGATCCATTCTTTTTTCTCTTATTGCGTGGCGATGAGAATTCATCCTTGTTCTCAGTTTTTGCCCGGTCTCCCCCACATACAGACCCCCAGTTGGACATTTAGTACATATAATTAGGTACACAACATTAGATGTGATGCAGCTGAAAGTACCTGGTATCTTGTAGTCCTGATGTGAGTTGGGGATCTTTATCTTCTCCGTGGTCATTATAAATGGACAGGTTTTGCATTTCTTCTGATTGCAAGGCAAGGTTCCTGCAGCTGTTGGGGAGGACAGGGAACTTCTGACAATGATGCTTCTTAGATTTGGGGGCTGCCTAAAACACAGTAGTGGGGGGTCTGGAAATATGGATTGTAACCGGGCATCTTTTTGTAGTAAAGGTTGTAGTTTCCGTGCAGCTCCCCTTAGCACCTCCAGATTTGGATTGTAGGTGACCACTAAAGGCACCAAGAGGCGTCATCTCTGTCTCCTCTGCATCACCCCACCCTCGCTCTACATACTGACTAGAGCGTTGTGTACCTCCCTCTGTAGGGATTTCTTCCTCCTCCATTGACTCCTCCTCCTCCTTATCCTCCTCACAAAGTGAGCCCTGCCCAGCCCTTTGTGAGGAACCACGTTGCGCTGACTGTCCTGAAGGTAATTGAATTTGTGACTCCTCATCCTCCACCTCTTCCAAAACCTCTTCCTTTAGTGCTTTCAGTGATTTCTGAAGCAGGCAGATAAGGGGGACAGTCATGCTGACTAGTGCATCATCTGCACTCGCCATCCGCGTTGAGACATCAAACGCCCGCAAAACGTCGCAGATGTCCTTCATAGAGGCCCACTCAGTAGTGGTGAAGTGTGAACGGCGCAAATTGCGAGTTGATTGCGCCTGTTGCAGCTGATACTCCATTACTGCTGGCTGCTGCTCACACAACCGCTCCAACATATGTAACGTGGAATTCCACCTGGTGGGTACGTCACATATGATGCGATGTTCAGGAAGGCGAAATCTGACATGCAGAGCTGCAATGCGCGATCTGGCCATGCTGGAACGTCGCAAGTGAGCGCACTCTAGGCGGACCTTGTGCAGCAGTGCATCAAGATCCGGATAGTCCCTCAAAAAACTCTGCACGACCAAGTTCAGCACATGTGCCAGACATGGTATGTGAGTGAGGTTGCCAAGGCCCAGAGCTGCCACCAGATTTCGGCCATTGTCACACACTACCAAGCCTGGCTGGAGATTAGCTGACAAAAACCACACATCGCTCTCCTGCTTGATGGCATCCCAGAGCTCCTGCGCTGTGTGGCTTCGATTCCCCATGGGAATTAATTTCATTACGGCCTGTTGACGTTTGGCCACGGCTGTGCTCATATCGGTCGCAACAGGTAAGCGTTCACGGGTCCATGTGGAGGTATACCGTGACGGCTCGTGCAGCGATGATTCTGAGGAACTGGAGTAGGAGGAGGAATCAATGTGCACAGACTGGATTCCTGCAATCCTTGGAGTTGGCAGAACACGTACAGCGCCACTGGCAAGATCTGTACCCGGCTCCACAACATTGACCCAATGGGCAGTGAGGGAAAGGTATCGTCCCTGGCCATGGGTACTGGTCCACGCATCGGTGGTCAGGTGGACCCTGCTACTGACGGCGTTTAGTAGCGCATGTTTAATGTTTCCCTCGACATGTTTTTGCAGAGCAGGGACAGCTTGCCTGCTGAAAGAAAATCGGCTTGGCACATTATATTGTGGGACTGCCAATGCCGTAAAGTTCCTGAAACTGTCAGTCTCCACCAGCCTGAATGACAGCATTTCAAGGGACAGGAGTTTTGCAAGGCCAGCATTCAGAGCCTGTGCTCGTGGATGGTTTGCCGAGTATGGCCGTCTTTTATCCCATGCCTGTGTTACCGATGGCTGTTTTTTGTTCTGGGAGTGTGACGATGACTGTGAACTTGCTGCAGTGGGTGAAATAACAGTTTCTCTATGGACAACAGTGACCGAGGTTCTTCCATGGAGATCCTGTGAGGAAGCCGAAACAGGTGTGTGAGAGCTGGAGGTAGAGGCTCGAACATGACCTAAAGATGTAGGTGCTGCTGTAGGTTGGCCTACATCTCCAGTGTGTCTTTGGAACTCAGCTACGTGCTTTGTCCGTACATGTGTCCACATATTTGTGGTATTCAGGTTCCTGCTATTTTTACCTCTTTTAACTTTTTGCTTACACAGCTTGCATTGAACATAGCAAATATCATGTACAAGTCTGTCAAAAAAGGACCACGCAGTGCAAGTCATGGGAGCGCCAATTTTGACAGTTCTAAGAGAACTGCTCCCAACAGGTGCCAAACTGGAGGCTACAGGCAAGCGAGTCTGCAGCCTACCTCTCCCTCCTCTTTGTACCGTTGGGACAATCTCTTCCTCAGAGCTGCTCCCACCACCTTCCTGTTGCTCACGCCATGTTGGGTCTCGGACTTCATCATCTCCACTACCCTCTTCCAACACCTGCTGCTGTTGGATGGTCTGGGCAGCACCATGCTCCACAAAACCTGGCACCTGAGTCTCATCATCATCATAAGATGCGTTCTGCGGTGTGCTGTCCATCGGCACTGGCTCACCCGCCTCTTCAGATTGAGAGAGACACAGCTGTTGCGCATCACTGCATACTCCCTCTTCTTCAAATTGCAGAATGCTGCTTGCCTGTGCCCGTGTTTGCGAGCCAACAGATTCTGAGAACAAAGCAGAGACTCAGCTGGCTCCTGTACAGAACTCTCTGACTGCCTTGGCAATTTGACAGGCGGTGAACAGACAGATGGTTGCTCAACAGAGTTGTGCTCCTGAGAGGAGGTGGAAGGAATTGAAGTCGATGCATTGGCTGCCATCCAACCAACAACTGCTTCAATTTGTTCTTCCCGCAGCAGGGGGCACGCCGAGCTCCTACCAAAGTGCGCATAAAGGAACGCTCACGGGGATAAATGGTGGATGCTGTGTCACTGAGGGCGGCAGCAGACACAGAATCCCCACGTCCTCTCCCTGCTGAAACTCCACGGCCACGACCACGTGCCTTACTCACTGACTTCTTCATCTTGGTAGATTGATAAAGAAAGTCAGAAAAGTTATAAGGCCTAAGTGTGGTTATTACGCAGAGACTGAAGTGAACACTGAAACACAACTGTTCACAATCTGTGAAAGGCTACTCCTTTGTCTACTTCTATAGTGTTTGCAACCAATGTATTGGATACGGATGGAAGCGCGTCACACTAATAGATTATATTTATTTTAAATGGAATGGAGCAGAACCAATTGGAGAGAAATAAAAGGATGAGGCACTGAGACACGCTCAGCAGAGTACAAGCAGCAGTGCTTGAACAAGTAACTGGAGCGTGATGTGCACTCAAAAAATAAAAAACACAGACTGAAGTGAACACTGAAACACAACTGTCCACAATCTGTGAAAGGCTACTCCTTTGTCTACTTCTATAGTGTTTGCAACCAATGTATTGTATACGGATGGAAGCGCGTCACACTAATAGTTAAATTGCATGAAGCTGCAAGAATTACACTGAAGGAAAAAAAAAATAGTCTGTGAGTGACACGTGCAGATGCCTACAGACAGCGTTGCATGCAGAGCAAACTGCAGCGTCACCTGCACTCACACACACCTTGCAGAGCTGTTAAAACAACACTGCAGGCAAAAGGAAGCTTTACACAGCGGTTGGTAAACTAGCCTGCCTACAGCACAGTACACTAAATCGCAATGTCTAACTGTCCCTCAGAGTCAGCACAGCAGCGTTCTGTCCCTTACTGAATTCACAGCACAGTGACGCTAAAATGGCGGCGGCGCCTTTTATAGTGCATTCTGACATCATTTCAGCATCCAATCACAGCCATGCCATTAGTTAACATGACCGCAGCAGTACAGGATGTGCCCACACTTCTTAGGATTCCTCATTGGCTGACTAAAATCACATTGCCTCGCAAAGATCTATGGGAACTTCCGATTCCGGTATTCGATAAGACGAAAATATCGAAACGAATTATCGAAAGGCCGATAGAGCTAATATCGGCCGGTAGCCGATATTTGCATTATTGTATCGCTCAACACTACTCGCGATACATGAACCCATCCTTCCTCGCTTCAATAAGGGCAGTCGTCTTTCCCCTTCACAGAAAAGCACCCCCAAGTATGATATTCCCTCCACCATGCTTCATAGTCTGGATGGAGTTCTTGGGATTGTACTTATTCTTCTTCTTCTTCCAAACACGGTGAGTGGAGTTGATAACCAAAAAAGTTCTATTTTGGTCTCATCGGACAACATAACCTTCCATGTCTCCCCTGGATAAACCAGATGATCATTGCCGAACTTCAAATGCCTTGGCATATGCAAGCATGAGCAAGGGGACATAGCGTTCCCTGCAGGATTTTAATCCATGACGGCGTAGTGTGTTATTAACGGTAATGTTTGAGACTGTAGTCCCAGCTCTCTTCAGGTCATTGACCAGGTCATCCCTGTAGTTCTGGGCTGATTCCTGTCCTTTTTCAGAGTCATTCTTACCCCACGAGGCAAGATCTTGCATGGAGCCCCAGATCGAGGAAGATTGACAGTCATCTTGCATCTTGTGTTACTTCCATTCTCTAAAAAATGTGCCAACAGTTGTTGCCTTCTCACCAAGCTACATGCCTACTGTCCTGTACCCATCCCAGCCTTGTGCAGATCTAAAATGTCCCTGGTGTCCTCAGACAGCTCTTTGGTCTTGGCTATGTGGAGGGGTTGGAGTGTGATTGACTGATTGAGTGTGTGCACAAGTATCTTTTATACAAATAACAAGTTCAATCAGGTGCAATTAATACATGGAATGAGTACAGAGTAGAAGGGCTCCTTAAATAAAAACTAATAGGTCTGTGAGAGCCAGAATTCTTGCTGCTTGGTAGGTGATCAAATAATTATTTCATGTAATAAAATGCAATGTTGTTATTTGAAAATCATACAATGTGACTTTCTAGTTTTTAATTTTAGATTCTGTCTCTCACAGTTGAAGTGTACCTATGATAAAAATTACAGACCTCTACATTCTTTGTAGGTGGAAAAAACTATAAAATCGGCAAAGTATCAAATACTTATTTTCCTCACTATATATTCAATGAAGGAGCCCAGGATGGGGCAATATACACCAAGATGGGAGACATATATGCTAGTATAATGGTGGAATTGGAGCCTTTTATCCCTTGGGCCCCTGTGCGGTAGCCCAATAGCATGCCCATCCCTTCAATGACCAATTTAATTTAAAATATGCTCTGGATGCAGATTCTCAGGAAGAACTATGTTCATCCAATAGATCTTTACAAATCATTAACACATAAAGAAAAATGTGGATTACTGTGGAATAAGACATTAGATTGCAGATTTCAAGGTGTGTGTGCAAATATAGATGATTTAAGAGGGTTGATCTTACTGACCGATTCCCTTTAAAGGAACTGTGCACTTTATATAATCTTTATTGTTAGAAAGGTCAGCTCACCAATGAGCTGATTCAATGGTCATGTCTATGGATCCCCAGTGATCAGCTTTAATTTGTGGGTACATGGCAGTAAGTGTTTAATTTCCATACAGCACCACCACAGGGGAAGCGAAGTACTACACAGTTGTTATTTAAACCAATTAGATGTCCCTGTATAAACATATATGCTGAGTTCTCCTTAACAAAATGCTGTTTTGAAGCCATTTTTCACTCTGGCTGAGAAATGAGAGTCTTGAATAGAATAGCCCCCTCTCGTTTTTACTTGGAATCCTCTGATGGGTTTTACAAATTGAACAACCGTATTAAGCTCCTCGATTTAAAACCTTATGAAAGGTGGAGAGCGCCTGGATAATGGTAAAAAAATATATTTGAGTTGCCCTTTAGCTGACATGTCCTTAGCAGACAGGATAAGTAAATTCAACTTGACCAAAAATTATGGAGTTTTGGCCAGTGAAAGTATAAAAAGTATCTGTGATAATATTTTAAGGCTGTAGCTTGCAGCTTTCAAGGGTTTAGCATGTGAAAGTTTTTGTGATTGCAGTTACTAGACCACACCTTGTTTGCAATGTTTAGCTTATACATTACATTAATGTTTAAAATCTAAGTTCCAGAGGAAAGTAAAAGGCCAAACATGGCTGATGAAAGGACTTACAATGTGCTACTGCAGCTGAGCCTAATTGTGTTGCAGCCCTGGCGCCCCAACACAAATTTACCAAGCTTTGTCCTGGGACATGCAATGCAGACATAAATTACATTTGCCAGGACTATCACATCATATTTTTTAAAACAATCCTGGGAAATTCTTGGTGTCCTGGACAAAAAAGTGAAGGAGTTTACTCAATCCCAATCTGAAAATGGGTTGATTTGGGTGAATTGGGGCAGACCTAAACGCAGAGCTAAAGTTTCCCTAATTTTCCAACAGAAATGTTGATAACTATACATAATGGCACTAGCAGTTTTGTGGATTGTGAGTGGCTCTCTGCTCTTATTTTCTGAGTAGACTCCTTTGCCTATGCAAATGTAATGGATGGTAACATAATCTTTAGGTAATCAAATTATTGAGTCCAAAATTAAGAGTCATATTGTCAGAATTTTTGAAATTTTGAATAACACAATATCCTTTAAATTTTACAGCTCTCTAAGAAGTACGGGCCCATATACAGCATACAGTTAGGAGAGCAGAAAGTCGTTGTCCTTTGCGGATATGAGGCTGTAAAAGACGCTCTTGTCAATCATGCAGAAGAATTTTCTGGAAGACCGAAAGTGCCAATGTTTCAGGAAATAACAAAAGGACACGGTAAAGGGGAAGGAAGGAATTCTCTTCCTTGTTCAGATCAACTCAGAAACATTGTCAATTCTAATTGTGGGTCGATGACAATATACTCCCATCTAGTTGATGCCATCGGCAGAATCGCACTGTCTCACCGGCCATCTCAAGCTGAAAATAAAGTCACTCAGGCTTTATTTTTTGTTATCTCATTCTTTAACCATTGCTACAGTGTGCACAGCATCTAATATACAACACCATCTAAGTATTTTGAGAATTATATTGAAAAAAGCGGAAAATACCATTTGTGAGAAGTGATTCTGGAAGTTTCTTTATTGAATAATATTCCCCCCACCAAAAAAAAACAATACATTCAATTAAAAAAAATAATGTTTCCTCAAATGGGTTGTTCCTTTTCAATTAAATTTCTCCCCACTGTAGTTTGCAAAAATAAAAATTTTCCTTGCTTTCCCTGGGTCCACTATCGAGTCTCATGGTATCTGGTTCCTGAACTGTTGATGTGATCTCAGCATAAGAGCAAAATGTTAGCTCTGAACGGGAGCATTATGTCTACATGGGAACATTCCACTAGGTCACTGAGCTCACTGATTGGCTGCCACACGTGATGTCACCGAAGCCGATGCCAAACACTGGGAAAAGCAACGGAGACTCACTTATGAGTACGGAGCATTTTTTTTAATAGCAAACTGCATCCAGAGGATAGATTTAATTAAAAGGCAACAACCACCTTAACTTTAATTTTAAAATTAGTCATGTCCCTACACGATTACAACATGGAGCTTGATAATATTCAAATTTTCATTTTTTCATTCTTTCGAACAAAAATAGCATTATCAAGAAATGTCAGCTCCAATTTAAAATAATAAGAAAGCCCTATGTGTCCTGAAAAAATATATATACAGTATAGACCAAAAGTTTGGACACATCTTCTCATTTAAAGATTTTTTTGTATTTTCATGACTATGAAAATTGTACATTCACACTGAAGGCATCAAAACTATGAATTAACACATGTGGAATTATACATTACACTTTACAAAAAAGTGTGAAACAATGAAAATATGTCTTATATTCTAGGTTCTTCAAAGTAGCCACCTTTTGCTTTGATGACTGCTTTGCACACTCTTGGCATTCTCTTGATGAGCTTCAAGAGGTAGCCACCGGAAATGGTTTTCACTTCACAGGTGTGCCCTGTCAGGTTTAATTAGTGGGATTTCTGGCCTTTTAAATGGGGTTGGGACCATCAGTTGTGTTGTGCAGTAGTCTGGTGGATACACAGCTGATAGTCCTGCTGAATAGATGTTAGAATTTGTATTATGGCAAGAAAAAAGCAGCTAAGTAAAGAAAAATGAGTGGCCATCATTACTTTAAGAAATGAAGGTCAGTCAGTCCAGAAAAATTGGGAAAACTTTGAAAGTGTCCCCAAGTGCAGTTACAAAAACCATCAAGCACTACAAAGAAACTGGTTCACATGTGGACCGCCCCAGGAAAGGAAGACCAAGAGTCACCTCTGCTTCTGAGGATAAGTTTATCCGAGTCACCAGCCTCAGAAATCGCAGGTTTACAGCAGCTCAGATTAGAGACCAGGTCAATGCCACACAGAGTTCTAGCAGCAGACACATCTCTACAACAACTGTTAAGAGGAGACTTTGTGCAGCAGACCTTCATGGTAAAATAGCTGCTAGGAAACCATTGTTAAGGACAGGCAACAAGCGGAAGAGACTTGTTTGGGCTAACGAACACAAGGAATGGACATTAGACCAGTGGAAATCTGTGCTTTGGTCTGATGAGTCCAAATTTGAGATCTTTGGTTCCAACCACAGTGTATTTGTGCGATGCAGAAAAGGTGAATGGATGGACTCTACATGCCTGGTTCCCACCGTGAAGCATGGAGGAGGTGGTGTGATGTGTGGGGGTGCTTTGCTGGTGACACTGTTGGGGATTTATTCAAAATTGAATGCATACTGAGCCAGCAAGGCTACCGCAGCATCTTGCAGGGGCATGCTATTCCATCCGGTTTCCATTTAGTTGGACCATCATTTATTTTTCAACAGGACAATGACCCCAAACACACCTCCAGGCTGTGTAAGGGCTATTTGACCAAGAGGGAGAGTGATGGGGTGCTACACCAGAAGACCTGGCCTCCACAGTCACCAGACCTGAACCCAATCGAGATGGTTTGGGGTGAGCTGGACCGCAGAGTGAAGGCAAAAGGGCCAACAAGTGCTAAGCATTTCTGGGAACTCCTTCAAGATTGTTGGAAGACCATTTCCGGTGACTACCTCTGGAAGCTCATCAAGAGAATGCCAAGAGTGTGCAAAGCAGTCATCAAAGCAAAAGGTGGCTACTTTAAAGAACCTAGAATATAAAATATATTTTCAGTTGTTTCACACTTTTTTGTTAAGTATATAATTCCACATGTGTTAACTTATAGTTTTGATGCCATCAGTGTGAATGTACAATTTTCACAGTTATGAAAATACAGAAAAATCTTTAAATGAGAAGGTGTGTCCAAACTTTTGGTCTGTACTGTTTATATATATATATATATATATATATATATATATATATGTGTGTGTGTGTTAGGGATCGAGTTCCCGCTGCTGCACAAGGGGAATCTCAAACCAGTCCCGCTGTGGTCCCCATCTATCTCCGGCCGCAGTGGAGCCTGCTCAGCAGAGACACAGTCTTTGTCAAAGCGGCTTTGTGAATTAACAGAGTCCGATTATATCGCCATATAGCGCTACAGCATTTTAGTTAGCGACTCTGTGGAATAACAGAGTTCGCCCATACCGCCATATAGTGCTACGTCATTTACATCTGCGACTCTGCGGGACAACAGAGTTCGCTCATACTGCCTATTTGCGCCATCTTACTAGCAGCAGGCTCTGCCTTGACGGTGGACCCGGGCTGCGAACACACCTCTCCTTAATATCTATTAGGTGCGTTCCGCAGGCCCTTAACATAATACTAGCGCCAGAGTCTGGCTAGTAAAATGGCGGATGACCAGCGTCTACCGCATTACATCCAGCAGCTGGAGTGTAGGTTGGCGGCTCTTGAGCGTACAACCTCAGCTGTGGATGTTACCGCAGTCGCTGTTCAGGCTGCAAGTGTGGCTGCAGCCAGTTTGTTCTCTGCCACCTCTGTCCCTACATTATCCCACCTCCGGCTTCCTGACAAGTTTGCCGGTGACAGCAAGCAATGTCGGGGATTTGTGAGTCAGTGCTCTATACAGCTCGAGCTTCTGGCTGCACATTTCCACACGGATCGGGCACAAGTGGGTTTTGTATTGTCTCTACTCTCGGGCAGAGTGTTGGAGTGGGCAACGCCTCTGTGGGAGCGCGACGATCGTGTGGTGCGGAGTGCTCCTTGTTTCTTGGAGGCTCTTAAAAAGGTCTTTTTGGGACCTCAGGTCACCCACGATGCGGCGCTCCAGCTCCAGTCAGTTTTCCGTCCAATTTCGAACTCTGGCCTCTGAGCTAGAATGGTCGGATAAAGTTCTCATTCCGGTCTACTGGAGAGAACTGGCTGACCATGTTAAAGACGCTTTGGCTACCCAGGAGATTCCCGCCGCAAAGGAAAGTTTATCTCCATATCTACCCGCATCGACCTCCATTTTCACGAGCGGAGGTTGGAGCGGACCCAGTGTAAGCAGAGGTTTCGGTTGGCTCCCACCTTTGCCAAACCTCTCGAATCCCCCGTTCAGGCGTCCGAACCCCAAAAGGCCACGGAGGTTTCTCGTGAGGGATCTAAGTCTCGGGCCGCTCGAGTACCCGTGGTCTTTAATATTTGCCACCAGACAGGACACTATGCTAACAGATGTCCACAGCGATCGGGGAAGCGATCGCATCTAATGACCCTGGGAGGCGGTTCACTGGAGACAGCTGCATTTTCCTCCAAGATGACATTTAAAGAGACAGTCACTATAGGCTCTTCCACTCTTACAGTCGAGCTTTGTGTGGACTCGGGAGCAGAGGGGAATTTCATGTCATCCACCTTTGCTCGTCGCCACGCAATACATCTGGTAGCGCTCGACAAACCAGTGACTGTCCGGGTAGTGAATGGGTTGACATTGCCCTCGCCAATTACACATCAGACTGTCCCTCTTAATTTGTGTGTACCCCCTTACCATCAGGAAATTATTTCCCTTCTCGTCCTTCCTGAGGGAATAGACGAAATCCTACTGGGAGTACCCTTGCTCCGTTTCCAATCCCCTCATATTGAGTGGACCTCCGGTAGGATACTGGGTTGGAGTGAGACATGTAAGGGCAGATGTGTCAGGGAGTGCATTCAGGTTACCACTACAGAGATACCCGCAGATCTTATTCCACTTCCCAAGTGCTATTGGTCATATGCAGACATGTTCTCTAAAAAGGCTGCTGAGACTCTTCCGCCCCATCGTCCCTACGACTGTCCTATTGACCTCTTGCATGGAGCAGAACCTCCTAGGGGAAGGGTCTATCCCCTCTCTCTTCCTGATACAGAGGCTATGTCTCAACATATCCAGGAGAATCTGGCAAGAGGGTTTATTAGGAAGTCGGTGTCACCAGCAGGGGCGGGGTTCTTCTTCGTGCAGAAGAAGAATGGATAATTACGTCCATGTATAGATTACAGGGGTCTTAACGCCATCACTGTTAAGAATAATTACCCGTTGCCCCTGATTTCTGAGCTCTTTGATAGGCTCCGGGGAGCAAGGTTATTTACTAAATTAGATCTGTGTGGTGCTTATAACCTGATTCGCATCCGTGAAGGGGACGAATGGAAGACGGCTTTTAATACCAGGGATGGGCATTATGAATACCTGGTGATGCCCTTCGGGCTCTGTAATGCCCCAGCCGTTTTCCAAGACTTTGTCAATGACATCTTCCGGGATATGCTTTCCACCTCTGTAGTAGTCTATCTGGATAATATTCTCATCTTTTCTCCAGATATTGACTCTCACCAGAGGGCTGTCTGCAAAGTCTTCGACCTTTAATGGGCGAATTCCCTCTATGCAAAGTTGGAGAAATGCATGTTTGAGGAGGAGTCTTTACCTTTCCTGGGCTATATCATTTCTGCCCAGGGATTGGCTATGGATCCAGCCAAACTACAGGCTGTGATGGACTGGCAAGAATTCCATTCTCTTAAAGCGGTGCAGCGCTTTATGGGGTTCATTAACTACTATCGCCAATTCATTCCCCACTTCTCTACTTCGGTAGCTCCCTTGGTAGCCCTCACCAATAAGGGAGCTAATCCCAAGTTGTGGTCAGAGGAGGTCACCAAGGCGTTCTCCTCCATCAAGTCGCATTTCACCAGAGATCTCATCTTACATCGCCCCGATGTTGATAAACTGTTTATTTTAGAGGTGGATGCCTCTTCTATTGGTGCTGGAGCAGTCCTTTTATCAAAAGGATGCTCAAGGTCGGAAGCATCCGTAATCTCTAATTTTCTAAAACCTTTACACCAGCAGAGAGGAATTATTCCATCGGGGACAGGGAGTTACTGGCTATGAAGTTGGCCTTCTCCGAGTGGAGACATCTTCTGGAGGGGGCTCGCTTTCCCTTCCAGGTCTTCACTGACCACAAAAACTTGGTGTACTTGCAAACAGCCCAGCGGCTGAATTCCCACCAGGCCAGATGGTCCCTTTTCTTCTCCCGGTTCCATTTCACCCTCCATTTCCTCTCCGGTGAGAAGAACATTCGGGCCGATGCTCTGTCTCGCTCCATCGTATCCTCTGAGGAGGTGGAGGAAGAGCCTCGGCTTATTGTCCCCTGTGAGAGCCTAAGAACTGTGGCTCCGGTTTCGTTTTAGTCTGTGCCTCCGGGCAAGACTTTTGTACCCACCAATTTGCGACCGGAAGTACTTTCTTGGGCACATTCCTCCAGGGTGGGTGGATATTTCGGGACAAAAAGGACATCTGAGTTGCTGGCGAGGACATACTGGTAGCCACATATGGTCCGTGACGTCAGGGAATATGTTCAGGCGTGCGTGTCCTGCGCCAAGAATAAGTCCCCTCGACAACTGCCGGCTGGATTACTTTTTCCTTTGCCGGTGGCAGACAGGCCTTGGGAGATGGTTGGGATGGATTTTGTGGTGGGCTTACCCAAGTCTCGGGGCTGCACCATCATCTGGGTGATAACCGACCACTTCTCCAAAATGGTGCACTTGGTGCCGTTTCCACGGTTACCGTCTGCACGGGCCTTGGCAGCATTATTTATTAGGCATATTTTCCGTTTACACGGTATGCCAGACAAAGTCGTTAGTGACCGAGGTCCCCAGTTTGCGTCTCGGTTCTGGAGAGAGCTGTGTCGGCTACTCAGCATTGAGTTAAATCTCTCCTCTACGTATCATCCCAGAAGAATGGGTTGGTAGAGAGTGCAAACCAGACCTTGGTTACCTATTTACGACATTTTGTCTCAGCCAGGCGGGATGACTGGGCATCCTTGCTACAGTGGGCTGAGTTTGCACTAAATAATGCTGTGGCTGACTTCACCGGACAGACACCATTCCTCTTAAACTACGGTCAGCATCCGCGGGTTCCGTTGCCCATGCCAGTGTCTTCCGCCGACTCCAGGGTGGCAGACTGGGCTGTGGAAGCACGGGACATTTGGGATCGTACCGTGCTCATGTCCTGGTTTTCTGAGTCATCTGCCGGGACATCGGGTTTGTCTATTGACGATCATGAGGTGAACGCCATCGTAGGGTGTGATGTGGTATGGGGCAAAAAATTTTATTTGGTGGATTGGAGGGGTTATGGGCCTGAGGATAGGTCCTGGGAGCCTGCCGAGCACGTTCACGCTCCGCAGCTCATCGCTGCCTTTGAACGCAGCGAGGCCCAAAGAAGGGGGGCCCTAGGAGAGGGGTAATGTTAGGGATCGAGTTCCCGCTGTTACACAAGGGGAATCTCGAACTAGTCCCGCTGCGGTCCCTCATCCATCTCCGGCCGCAGTGGAGCCTGCTCAGCAGAGACGTCGGTCCCAGCATCTCGCTCGGTCTAATGCTGTGCAGGAGCTTGTTGCTGCCTCTCCTGGTTCCTCTATTATAATCAGTGCTGGAGCAGGCAGTCCTGGGACAAAGTCCTCGCTTTCTCCATCTGAGCATGCCCAGGGAATGATCTCCCATTGGGGATCAGGGGTCACATGCTCGGTTACAGCACGACTTCCATTGGTCCGCCAGGAAGGTCCTGAAATTGCTTGTGTTCTGGAACAGTTTCTCATTGGTCCTTTTCTGGAAGGTCCTGTAGCTGATGCTATAAAAAGGTGGCATAACCGCACGGCCGCGCGCTAGTATCAAATCTGTTACGTGCTTGTGCCAGTGTGGTCATGTATGCATGTTGTTAGGTCCGGCTGAAATAAGCCCTTAGAATACCGGCACCTCCAGTGAGGAGTTTTGTATGCACGTGTTCAGGGCTCAGCTGAAAACGCCATTAGAATACCGGCTACTCCGGTGAGGAGATTATTGCTTGTTTTCTGATTGAATGACCACAGACTGCAATCCGCCTAGCAGTCATCTGTGTCCCCTGTGAGTCTAACAGGACACAGTCTTTGTCACAGCCTCTCTGTGAATTAATAGAGTCCACTTATATCGCCATATAGCGCTACAGCATTTTAGTTAGCAACTCTGTGGAATAACAGAGTTCACCCATACCGCCATATAGTGCTACGGCGTTTACATCTGCGACTCTGCAGGATAACAGAGTTCGCTCATACTGCCTACACTGTGTTCCAAATTATTATGCAAAAATTGTTTAGGAGCGATAAGGTAAGAATTTTTTTGTTTGTCAGTTAAACTCATTGATGGTGATGTGTGACAGGGCTCTTTATATCACTGTAAGCAATTGCAGACACCTGTGCTAATTAGTTTGGCAGGTGTGTCCAATGAAGGCAAGACTACTTAAGAAGACTGTCCCACATTATTAAGCAGCCTACATTTTCTGCCAAAATGGGAAAGAAAAAGGATGTCGGCTGCTGAGAAGCAACAAATTGTGGAGTGTTTAGGTCAAGGCATGACTACAATCAACATTGCCAAGACACTTCATCGTGATCATCGCACAATCAAGAAGTATGTAGCTGATTCACAGTACACACGTGTGCGTGCTGATAAGGGAAAATTGAGGACTCTTTCCTACAGGCAATTACGTCAGGTTAAAAGAGCAGCGGCAAAAAAGCCTTGTCATAGCAGCAGACAAGTTTTTGAAGCTGCTGGTGCCTCCAACGTCCCCTGAACAACAAGATGCAGGGTCCTTCAGAGGTTTGCAGCTGTGCCTAAGCCATCCTGTCATAATATAGAAAAGACTAAGCACTCATCTTATGAAAGGGATGTTTTAATGGTAGTATATCTGAAAACGTTTCGGTCGATAAGACCTTCGTCAGTAACTACAAAGAAAATAACATGTTATTCTCACAAAAAAATTGGACTATGGTTAGATAGTTCAACATGCATAAAGTGACACATGGTATGAACACAGAAACAAAGTATATACATAAGTTGAAATAGAGGGTCAATTAGTAGAATAGTGAATGCAGTGGGTCCCTGCTAGGATAACCCTCGGCAATCCCTGGAAAATCCAGGTGAGTTATAAGGAGGTATAGGGGGAAGTAAAACTGAAATATCGTACCTTCACAATATCATATGAAATAGACTCCTTAATGAATATGCCCATAAATAGTATATCTTAAGGGAGATAGTGTCAGGTGAGATTGAAAATCCGACAATAGCTAAAAGTTCTATAGTGTGTGACCACATAGGAATATACTTACATCAAAAAGCGTGAGAAGAACGTATCAGGCTGTGGAAATTAGATTAGGTAATTGTTACCAAAGAGGAGTGACTACATACATATGTGGTTTTTAAAGTAGGAAGGGGATGTGTATATACCTTGAAATAGCCAGTAGGGGCCAGTGTGCCTCCTGAATGCGGTATCCACCGCTAATGTGGCTGATGCTATTGGGGAGAAGAAAAAAAGTGGCAGACAAAAGGAGGAGATATCTGTAAGCAAGAGTTACCATGTGCATAGCGGCGTTTTGATATAGTAATATCCGGTCAATAGTCATACCTGTGGGAGCAGCTGTAGAAAAGGGCAGTCATGCCTGTATGTGCGGTATCCGCTGTCAGTGTGCTGTGCAGCGCTGCGCTGAGCTATAAGAGGAAAGGGCGGGACTAGTAATTTGACAGCGCTCGTCAAAGACGTGAAACAGGAAATGACAAAGTGGAAGCAGTATGGAGGAGTGTTCCATAGTTCTAAGTGTTTGCGTTCCATCCATCCATCACATTGTACCAGTCTTTCCTGACCTCTACCTCTGTAACTACCATTATATATATATATATATATATATATATATATATAGTCTGACACTGCTTCTGCGTACCTCACTCACTTCTAAGCATCAGTTACCATGTCAGAAAGAGAACCTATTCATATCTGTATTTCTCATATATATTATAGCTCCCCATTTTCAGTACACCAATAACGCTACTGTTTGGAGCGATTATCCACATTCTTTTTTTGTAATACTCCATGTTTCTGCCTGTGGAACGCAAACACTTAGCACTATGGAACGCTCCTCCATACTGCTTCTGCTTTGTCATTTCCTGTTTCACGTCTTTGACGAGCGCTGTCAAATTACTAGTCCTGCCCTTTCCTCTTATAGCTCAGTGCAGCGCTGCACAGCCACACTGACAGCAGATACCGCACATACAGGCATGACTGCCCTTTCCTACAGCTGCTCCCACAGGTATGACTATTGACCGGATATTACTATATCAAAACGCCGCTATGCACATGGTAACTCTTGCTTACAGATATCTCCTCCTTTTGTCTGCCCACTTTTTTTTTTTCTCCTCAATAGCATCAGCCACATTAGCGGTGGATACCGCATTCAGGAGGCACACTGGCCCCTACTGGCTAATATAAGGTATATACACATCCCCTTACTACTTTAAACACCACATATGTATGTAGTTACTCCTCTTTGGTAACGATTACCTAATCTAATTTCCACAGCCTGATACGTTCTTCTCACGCTTTTTGATGTAAGTATATTCCTATGTGGTCACACACTATAGAACTTTTAGCTATTGTCGGATTTTCTATCTCACCTGACACTATCTCTCTAGGTTAAGATATACTATTTATGGGCATATCCATTAAGGAGTCTGTTTCATATGATATTGTGAAGGTACGATATTTCAGTTTTACTTCCCCCTATACCTCCTTATAACTCACCTGGATTTTCCTTGGATTGCCGAGGGTTATCCTAGCAGGGACCCACTGCATTCACTATTCTACTAATTGACCCTCTATTTCAACTTATCTATATACTTTGTTTCTGTGTTCATACCATGTGTCACTTTATGCATGTTGGACTATCTAACCATAGTCCAATTTTTTTGTGAGAATAACATGTTATTTTCTTTGTAGTTACTGACGAAGGTCTTATCGACCGAAACGCTTTCAGATATACTACAATTAAAATATCCCTTTCATAAGATGAGTGCTTAGTCTTTTCTATATTATAATCTTGGTGTGGGAACCTAGACTTCAAGCACCACCATATCAATAGTTGTGCTCACGACATTTTCTTCATAAGCCATCCTGTCGACCTCCTCTATCCACTGCACACAAGCAGAAACGGCTCCAGTGGGCCAAACAATACATGAAGACTGACTTCAAAACTGTTTTTTTCACCGATGAGTGCCATGCAACGCTCAATGGTCCAGATGGATGGAGTGGAGGAGGCTGGTTGATGGACACCCCATGCAAACACGGTCACGGCGCCAACAAGGAGGAGGTGGAGTAATGTTTTGGGCTGGAATCATGGGGAGAGAGATTGTCGGCCCCTTTAGGATCCCTGAAGGGGTAAAGATGAACTCCATGTGTATGTTGAGTTTCTCAAACAGCACTTCCTGCCGTGGTTCAAGAAGAAGAACCGTGTATTCCACAGCAAGATCATTTTCATGCATGATAATGCACCGTCTCATGCTGCACATAACACATCTGCATCTTTGGCTGCTATGGGCATAAAAGGGGACAAACTTATGATGTGGCCCCCATGCTCCCCTGACCTCGACCCCATTGAGAACATCTGGAGCATCATCAAAAGGAGTGTTTATGATGGCGGGAGGCAGTTCACATCTAAGCAACAGCTCTGGGAGGGTATTCTGTCCTCATGCAAAACAATTGAAGCAGAAACCTTCCAAAACCTGACAAATTCAATGGACGAGAGAGTTCAGAAGCTCCTTTCCAACAAGGGGTCCTATGTGCAAATGTAACATCACCTAGAATAAAGTTTTGAGTTGAAAACTGTTTGATTTCAGTTTGTAAGAACCTGCTAATGCTTATAATTTCAAAAATGACCATTTTTTTGTTCTTTATTAAAATGAAAAGGTTGAAAACTCTGCTGTGCATAATAATTGGGAACATGCATTTTGAGTGCAGTTTGAGTGTTTTATTTTTTAAAAAATATACTGTTATCATAGGCAGTTTGTACAAAAACCTTTCAATTGTACTCTAATAGTTATTTGACTGGAAAATTACAATGACTGAAATTCATATAGGTAATTTGGGAAAATCTGAGAAAATATTATTTGCATAATAATTTGGAACACAGTGTATATATATATATATATATATATATATATATATATATATATATATAATAGATCAAATTTAGTTGAAATGCAAAAAGAAAAAATAATTACTTTTAGAATGCATCAAACCAAAAGATTATATTTTGCTATGGGCATAACGGTGTAGAATATTTTTAGCTTTCATGATAACATGCATTTTTTAAGACTAAAATCAAGAAGCTTGAGGTAGTGATGAAGCTTAAATGAAAGCTTTAAATAGAAAGTAATCTATTAATTAAGTATAAATATAGATCCGTTTTTTATTTTTTTATTTATTTTAGACAATTGTTCTTACATATCACATGTGTATCACCATATTTAAATAAAATACAGGGTGGGCTATTTATATGGATACACCTAAAAAAAATGGGAATGGTTGGTGATATCAACTTCCTGTTTGTGGCACATTAGTATATAGGAGGGGGAAAACTTTTCAAGATGGGTGTTGTTGACCATGGCGGCCATTTTTAAGTTGGCCATTTTAGTTCCAACTTTATTTTTTCCAATGGGAAGAGGGTCTTATGACAGATCAAACTTATTGAGAATTTCACAAGAAAAACAATGGTGTGCTTGGTTTCAACGTAACTTTATTCTTTCATGAGTTATTTACAAGTTCATGACCACTTATAAAATGTGTTCAAAGTGCTGCTCATTGTGTTGGATTGTCAATGCAACCCTCTTTTCCCAGTCTTAACACACTGATAGCAACACCGAAGAAGAAATGCTAGCACATACTTCCAGTATCCTTTGTTTCAGATGCTGCACATCTCGTATCTGAAGGCAATTGTCTATGCTGTGAAGATAAAGATTACGATTAGAGTTGAGCGAAACAGATCGGTCAGATTCAAAAGTCGCTGACTTTCGCCAAAGTCAGGTTTCGTTGCCCGAAACACGACCATAGCACGAGTACGGCCATGCGGTTGTCGAAACGAGCGCCAAAGTCAAGTTTCCCAGAATGCATTCAGGTGCCTTTTTCCAGCCAATGAGCAAGGACGTACACTGTGGGCAACGAGATGACATGAGCAGCGTCCACCACCATCTTAGAGAAGGGCATTGCAATGATTGGCTTGCATTGGGGGGGCGTCATAGTGTCTATAAAAGCCCTGACCGCCGACCTCCATTTTACTTCTGATGATCTTAACAGTAGGGAGAGGTTGCTGATGCTGTTTATCAGTAGGGAGAGAGTTAGGGCAGGAAAGAGAAGTTATTCTGTGCTTGTGCTGATAGCAATTGTGCTGTACAGTTAGTGTGCAGTGACAGGGGAGGATTTTGTTGTGTGCAGCAGCGCTGGTTATTAGTCTACCTGATAGCTGTATTGCTGTGTGTACACTGCTGTGCAGACTGCTTTTTACACAGCAATAATACTTTTATTCTTTTTTTCTGCACAGTTACCGAGCGTTCATTTTTTCCCACACCGTATAGCGCTGTACGCTCCTCACACACTACCGTGTACTGGCTGGTCTCACGGACAAATACATGCTGACTATCTGTGTGTGACTCCGGAAATATATACGGAGATTTACAATTTCCCCTACACTGGATACAGCTTTTTGCTTCTTATACATTACCCTTTTTCGGCTTTTTGTAGTCTGTTCAAATCCATACTGAGTGAGCGTCTGTGTGTGACTCCGGAAATATATACAGAGATTTAAAATTACCGCAACACCGTTTACAGCTGAATGCTACTGATACAGTACCATAAATCTGCTGGGATTTTGGGTACATTTTCCCAAACATGAGGAAATATGGTGGAAGAGGACGTGGGCGGGGGGGCAGCTGTTATTCCCCAATGACTTGTATTGGGGTCGGGTTTCGTTTTTTTTGTCGACCTCCGACTTTTGCCGCGAGCTAGTCGGCCAATCTCGTTCGACTCGACTTTTGCGAAAGTCGGGTAGTCCGAAACCCGACTAGACCCAAAAAAAGGCAAAGTCGCTCATCTCTAATTACGATATGAAAAAAACTATTTTGCATGGGGGAGCAGATTGATGGTCAGGAGAGACGTCAATCAGGCATGTACGATTTCGGTCTGCCGATCACATTGTTCTCCCTGAGATAACCTGCGGTCATAGAGAAAACAAGCGCTCTTGTGTATAGGAGAGTCGATTGAGTTGGGTTTCGGACAAACTATGGTTCATAAATGGTCTCCAAAGAAGACATTAGATAAATATAGAATTATTTTTGACTCTTCAACTTTTTGAACAGGAAATGTTAGTCGCATTATTGTATATCAGTTATTTTTGTCTTATTTACTGTGTAATATGTCCTTAGGAGTTATTTTTGCTCAATATGAGATCTGGAAAGTGATGAAACGATTCACTCTGTCAACACTTCGTGATTTTGGAATGGGGAAGGAAGCCATCGAAAATACAATTTCTGAAGAAAGTGAATGTTTGGTAAAGAAGATCAGATCTTATCAAGGTTGGTGCTACTAACCCCTTAGTTATTGTTGAGCTGTGAGCTCTACCATCCCTCAGTATCCTAAAATCACTATACAATAGGTGGTGCCTGCATTTCCTGCCTTGGCTTTTATATTGGCTTTTATATTGGATAAGACAGTCCCTCATGATGCAATCTGATATCTGCAAAGCATTATGGGGAAGTCCCAAGGTCATGTAAGTCTTCTTTGTCTAATACAATCTTTTGCTTTGTGTAAAAATGGTGGCTGATATTTTTTGAGGGTCCATTTGTATGTTTGGAATTGCAAGTTGTTATAATTCTCCAGGGCCTGCAAATTTCATAAATTTCGACTTACATTTGAATCTAATCTTGAATGCAGCTTATCGATTTCATCATCTGTAACAGACTACAACCTGGTTTCACGCTAACCTTTATTCACACTGAAGATCGGCACAATTGATGTTGTAATAGATATGCAATCAAAATTTGATCAGGTCAGACCATGTGACAACTGCTCAGAAGAATAACCTTTAGGTCAATGGCACCAGTTTAAAAATTCCGACAAGTTCTCCTTTCTACTAGGTGTTATTCATAATAATGGTGTCTATACCTTTTCAGGAACCAGGACTTGAATGAATCTGCTACTGTACCTCTTTATGCCTTATATCATCATTACTGCTAATACTAAGATTGACTAAGTCCTAAGAAAGTGATATCTTTTTTACTATCGGCAACCCCGATTAGTAATTTTTAGAAGTCTGCATTGGTTATAAATGTGTTATACACTAGAAGTATTCTAAGAATTTGACATACTCCCCACTCTTTATATGATACAACTAAAATATGAAGACCTTTGTCTTTTTATCATATTTCCAGGCAAACCCTTCGATAACACCAAAACTATAAATGCTGCTGTAGCCAACATCATCGTCTCCATCTTACTGAGTAATCGGTTTGACTATGAAGATCCCACACTTCTAAAATTATTAAAGACTGTTAATGAAAGTATGCACTTAATCGGAACTCCAATGGCCATGGTGAGCATCCAATTTCATATTGCATTTAAAAGGCTTTTCAGAAAAAAACATTGAAATGCTATTTTTTGGATAGGACTTTATACTGTGATTGGCTTTGGTCTGAGCCTCAGGTCACCCCAACAGTTAGCAGAAAGAAGGGACCATGTGATTACTAGATCATTGCATTCACCTCAAAAACTTACAGTAAAAGTTTTTCCTCTCTGAACGCTTTTTCAGAATCCGAATAGGATTACTTACTGCCATGGTCATAATCAATGTGTTTTAGTGACCTCATCACAGAAAAGGTAGTAACCAACAGCTAATTTAATAACACAATGCACTTTGCACTTGTTTTTGGAGATTAATAACTAGAGATGAGCTGATCAGAAAAATTAGTTGCCTGTTTGCGTGTTGTTTTCTGGGAAACTTGATTTTTGGATGTTATTTTCCACAAATTAAATGTCCCCTATTATGCTTGTGGTTCTGGAAAGAATCTAGAGCATATTAAAATTAAATATGAAAAAATAAGAAAGCTCTGACCCCTCTACCACTCATTGCCTCCTATCCGGTCCTCACCACATCTTCAGATTGCCACCACTTTTGTTGAAATCCTCATGCCTCTCAAGCTGGGTTGAGACTTACTGCTGGGATGAAGCCTGGGAGGGCTCTGCATAATCGAGTAAAAGATCACGGCATCATGACATCACGGTGTGGGCCTTGACATTGCACCAGCATGCACAGAAACCTCCCAGGCCTCATCAAAGTCAGAGGTCCCAGCCCAAAGTGAGAGAACCGGGGATTTGAACGCTCATGACAGTGATCGTAAGACGCAGTAAGGAGAGGACAGAGAAGAGAGAGGTAAGATAAGAGTAAGGATTTTTTATTTTACATTTTGATAGACTTTTTTTTGCTAAATCTGCATGGAAACACACTTCCTTCCCATTAATACACTTACCAGAGGCAATAGAGGTAAATCCTAGCCTGAATTTGATAGTACAATTGCCTAAATGGCTGTTGCCGGTGGTGGTGGTGCTTGCGGATCTGCTAGAGGGTCCTACATTCTTAGTGTCATGTATAGTGTACAGTTCCTATAGCGTCTTGTGCTTGGGTGCGAGGAAAACACAGGAGACACAGGTTGATATGAAATGACTTGTATTACTTCATACAAGCATGCTGAAAAGTTCACACAGTTTGCAGGAACAGCGACAGGAGACACAGCAGGCCAGAGTAACTTCAAGCACTACAATAAATCTCCAAAGCAGGTTCAGGATCTCTTCTCTGTACCGTAATTCCTCTGCAAACATGGATTCACCAAACAGCAGGTTTCCAGAGTCCAAAAGTGTTCCAAGGCTCCTCAGTAGGGAATAGCTGGAGTACAAGTCCAAGGTTTCCAGAAGTTAGGTCACAGACTGACTGAGGCTTGATTCAGGAGCACTGATTGTTCAGCTGAGGCTGCTTAAGAAGCAAGAGGGAAGAATCAGGGCGGGAACATGAAAACTGGAAACTCCATATTAACTGAGGGCAAGAGCTGCAGAAAGACAGAAAGCAAAATGGCCGACGGAAAACTGAGTTTCAAGGAACATGTCAACAGAGACAAAGAACCTTACACTTAGCCATGGTATTTTTTTTTCTTTTACACTACCCTGTCCATTGCCAGTTTTACTTTTCCACATACTTTATACACTTATGCCTTGAGCATAAACGTATGAAGTTCAAAATAGTGAAAAAAAATCTAAAATTCCCTTAAAAATATACATTTTTATTGAACAATGCTTAAAACAAATTTCATGTAGATAGTACAGGTGCATCTCACAAAATTAAAATATCATCAAAAATTTAAATTATTTCAGTTCTTCAATATAAAAAGTGAAGCTCATATATTATATAGAGTCATTACAAACAGTGTGATCTATTTCACGTGTTTATTTCTGTTAATGTTGATGACTATGGCTTACAGCCAATAAAAACCCAAAAGTCATTATCTCAATAAATTAGAATACTTTATAACACCAGCTTGAAAAATGATTTTAAAATCCAAAATGTTGTCCTACTGAAATGTATGTTCAGTAACTGCACTCAATACTTGGTCGGGGCTCCTTTGGCATTAATTACTGCATCAATGCGGTGTGGCATGGAGGCGATCAGCCTGTTGCACTGCTGAGGTTTTATTGAAGCCTAGGTTGCTTTGATAGCAGTCTTCAGCTCGTCATCATTGTGTGGTCTGGTGTATGAAACATCCACAATCAATTATGGTTTTGAAAGCCATGTCATCTGCTGGTGTAGTTCCACTGTGTACAAGACCAAAGTCAGTGAAGCCGTCTACCAGGAAATTTTAGAACACTTCATGCTTCCCTCTGCCGATAAGATTATTGGATATGGAAATTTCATTTTCCAGCAGGACCTGGCACCTGTCCACACTGCCTAAAAGTACCAATACCAGGTTTAAAAACAACAGTACCACTGTGCTTGATTGGCCAGCAAACTCACCTGACCTTAACCACATAGAGAATCTATGGGATATTGTCAAGAAGAAGATGAGAGACACCAGACCCAACAATGCCAACAAGCTGAAGGCTGATATCAAAGCAACCTGGGCTTCCATAACCCCTCAGCAGTGCCACGGGCTGATCACCTCCATGCCACACCACATTGATGCAGTAATTCATGCCAAAAGAGCTCTAATCAAATATTGAGTGCATTTACTGAACACACATTTCAGTAGGTCAACATTTCGGATTTTAAAATCATGTTTTCAAGCTGGTGTTATAAAGTATTCTAATTTACTGAGATAATGACTTTGGGTTTTCAATGGCTGTAAACCATAATCATCAACATTAACAGAAATAAACACTTGATATATACTGTACATCACTCTGTGTGTAATGACTCTATATAATATATGAGTTTCACTTTTTGAATTTAAGAACTGAAATAAATTAACTTTTTGATAATATTCTAATTTTGCAAGATGCACCTATAAATGTAGTTCGTACACGGTAACTCGAAGAATGGGACAACCATATGACCCTGCATTAAATATGGCATAAATGAGGCAGCATAAGGATGGTAAGACTATTATCTATAATATAACGGTGGGAGCGTCACTCTGTCTGAAGCCTTAATAGACTGCGCAAGCGCGACATGCCTGCGCAGTCTGGCTCCAGACAGAGTGAGGCATCCAGAGCGGTGAGTACTCTGTATGGCGCCAGAGATCGCGGTATGCGTACTGGATGCATACCGCGATCTCCGGCGCCATACTCACATACTTACCTGACCGGGAGGAGCGTTGCCGCGGCGCTTCTCTTCTCCCGGGGCAGGAGACCAGGAGTGCTCGTCGGATCGCGCATGCGCAATAGCGCTATCCGGCGCCATTTTGCTGAAGACACATTTACAGTGTGTCTTCAGCAATATGGCGCCGGACCGCGTGGTATGGGCATGCGTGTACTCCGGCGCCGCTCTCCTCCCCCGGCGTCCAGCTGAACGGAACAGCGCTGGAGCACAGGGATGAAAGGTGAGTATAAATGTTTGTTTTTTTTGGGGTATCTGTGCAGTTTAAAAGCGGTGAGGGGCCATGCATATCAGGATAGGGGGGTGAGGGGGCCATGCACATCAGGATGGGGGGTGTGAGGGGACCATGCACATCAGGATTGGGGGGTGAGGGGACCATGCACATCAGGATTGGGGGGGTGAGGGGACCATGCACATCAGGATAGGGGGGTGAGGGGACCATGCACATCAGGATTGGGGGATGAGCGGACCATGCACATCAGGGTTGGGTGAGGGGACCATGTACATCAGGATTTTGGGGGTGAGGGGACCATGCAAATCAGGATTGGGGGTGAGGGGACCATGCACATCAGGATTGGGGGGTGAGGGGACCATGCACATCAGGATTGGGGGGTGAGGGGACCATGCACATCAGGATTGGGGGTGAGGGGACCATGCACATCAGGATTGGGGGGTGAGGGGACCATGCAAATCAGGATTGGGGGTGAGGGGACCATGCACATCAGGATTTGGGATGAGGGGACCATGCACATCAGGATTGGGGGGTGAGGAGACCATGCATATCAGGATTGGAGGGGTAAGGGGGCCACACACATCAGGATTGGGGATGAGGGGACCATGCACATCAGGATTGGGGGTGAGCGGACCATGCACATCAGGATTGGGGGGTGAGGGGACCATGCACATCAGGATTGGGGGTGAGCGGACCATGCACATCAGGATTGGGGGGGTGAGAGGACCATGCACATCAGGATTGGGCGATGAGGGGACCATTCATACCAGGATTGAGGATGAGCGGACCATGCACATCAGGGTTGGGTGAGGGGACCATGTACATCAGGATTTTGGGGGTGAGGGGACCATGCACATCAGGATTGAGGGGTGAGGGGACCATGCACATCAGGATTGGGGGGTGAGGGGACCATGCACATCAGGATTGGGGGTGAAGGGACCATGCACATCAGAATTGGGGGGTGAGGGGACCATGCACATCAGGGTTGGGGGGTGAGGGGACCATGCACATCAGGATTGGGGGGTGAGGGGACCATGCACATCAGGATTGGGGGGTGAGGGGACCATGCACATCAGGATTGGGGGGTGAGGGGACCATGCACATCAGGATTGGGGGGTGAGGGGACCATGCAAATCAGGATTGGGGGTGAGGGGACCATGCACATCATGATTGGGGGGTGAGGGGACCATGCACATCAGGATTGGGGGTGTGAGGGGACCATGCACATCAGGGTTGGGGGGGTGAGAGGACCATGCACATCAGGGTTGGGGGGTGAGAGGACCATGCACATCATGATTGGGGGGTGTGGGGACCATGCACATCAGGATTGGGGGGTGAGGGGACCATGCACATCAGGGTTGGGGGGGTGAGAGGACCATGCACATCAGGATTGGGGGGTGAGAGGACCATGCACATCAGGATTGGGGGGTGAGGGGACCATGCACATCAGGGTTGGGGGTGAGGGGACCATGCACATCAGGATTGGGGGGTGAGCGGACCATGCACATCAGGGTTGGGGAGGTGAGGGGACCATGCATACCAGGATTAGGGGGGTGAGGGGCCATGCACATCAGGATTGGGGATGAGGGGACCATGCACATCAGGATTGGGGGGTGAGGAGACCATGCATATCAGGATTGGAGGGGTAAGGGGGTCACGCACATCAGGATTGGGGGTGAGCGGACCATGCACATCAGGATTGGGGGTGAGGGGACCATGCACATCAGGATTGGGGGGTGAGGGGACCATGCACATCAGGATTGGGGGGTGAGGGGACCATGCACATCAGGATTGGGGGGTGAGGGAACCATGCACATCAGGATTGGGGGTGAAGGGACCATGCACATCAGGATTGGGGGTGAGGGGACCATGCACATCAGGATTGGGGGTGAGGGACCATGCACATCAGGATTGGGGGGTGAGGGGACCATGCACATCAGGATTGGGGGTGAGGGGACCATGCACATCGGATTGGGGGGTGAGGGACCATGCACATCAGGATTGGGGGTAAGGGACCATGCACATCAGGTTGGGGGGTGAGAGGACCATGCACATCAGGATTGGGGGGTGAGGGGACCATGCATATCAGGATTGGGGGGTGAGGGGACCATGCACATCAGGATTGGGGGTGAGGGGACCATGCACATCAGGATTGGGGGGTGAGGGGACCATGCACATAAGGATTGGGGGGTGAGGGGACCATGCACATCAGGATTGGGGGGTGAGGGACCATGCACATCAGGATTGGGGGGTAAGGGGACCATGCACATCAGGATTGGGGGGTGAGGGGACCATGCACATCGGATTGGCGGTGAGGGGACCATGCACATAAGGATTGGGGGGTGAGGGGACCATGCACATCAGGATTGGGGGGGTGAGGGAACCATGCACATCAGGGTTGGGGGGTGAGAGGACCATGCACATCAGGATTGGGGGTGAGGGGACCATGCACATCAGGATTGGGGGGTGAGGGGACCATGCACATCAGGATTGGGGGGTGAGGGGACCATGCACATCAGGATTGGGGGGTGAGGGGACCATGCACATCAGGGTTGGGGGGTGAGGGACCATGCACATCAGGATTGGGGGGTGAGGGACCATGCACATCAGGGTTGGGGGTGAGGGGACCATGCACATCAGGATTGGGGGTGAGGGGACCATGCCATCAGGATTGGGGGGTGAGGGGACCATGCACATCAGGATTGGGGGGTGAGGGGACCATGCACATCAGGGTTGGGGGGTGAGGGGACCATGCACATCAGGATTGGGGGGTGAGCGGACCATGCACATCAGGGTTGGGGGGTGAGGGGACCATGTATACCAAAATTGGGGGGGTGAGGGGCCATGCACATCAGGATTGGGGATGAGGGGACCATGCACATCAGGATTGGGGGTTGAGGGGACCATGCATATCAGGATTGGGGGGTAAGGGGCCACGCACATCAGTATTGGGGATGAGGGGACCATGCACATCAGGATTGGGGGTGGAGGACCATGCACATACAGAATTGGGGGGTGAGAGGGACCATGCACATCAGGATTGGGGGGTGAGGGGACCATGCACATCAGGATTGGGGGTGAGGGGACCATGCACATCAGGATTGGGGGGTGAGACGGACCATGCACATCAGGATTGGGGGTGAGGGACCATGCACATCAGGATTGGGCAATTAGGGGACCATTCATACCAGGATTGGGGGGTGAAGGGACCATATCATACCAGAATTGGGGGTGAGGGGACCATGCATTCCAGGATTGGGGGGAGGATGGTGGACCATGCATACCAGGATTGGTGGGTGAGGGACCGTCAAACGGGAATTGGGGGTGAGGGGACCATGCATATCAGGATTGGGGGGTTGAGGGCCATGCACCATGATTGGGGATGAGGGACCATGCACAACAGGATTGGGGGTGAGGGACCATGCACATCAGGATTGGGGGTGAGGGACCATGCACATCATGGTTGGGGTGAGTGGACCATGCACATCAGGATTGGGGGGTGAGGGGTCCATGCACATCAGGATGTGGGGGTGAGGGTGACCATGCACATCAGGATTGGGGGGTGAGGGGACCATGCACATCAGGATTGGGGGGTGGGGGACCATGTAACATCATGGATGGGTGTGGGACAGAAGGATGAAGGTGAGCGGACCATGCACATCAGGATTGGGCAATGAGGGGACCATTCATACCAGGACTGAGGGGTGAGGGGACCATTCATACTAGGATTGGGGGTGAGGGGACCATTCATACCAGAATTGGGGTGACGAGACCTTTCATACCAGAATTGGGGGGTGAGGGGACCATGCATTCCAGGATTGGGCAGGAGGTGACCTTGCATACCAGGATGAGGAATGGGGTGCCATGCATAGTAGATTTGGGTGGGGGTGAGGGGACCATACATACCAGGATAGGGATGAGGGGTGCCATGCATACCAGAATAGGAGGAGGGAAGCACATACCAGAATGGAAGACCATGTACCTATAAAAATGCTTGCCACCTGGGCATAGAACGGGTTCATCACTAGTTGTATATATCAAGGTTGTAACGGATAAAACAATCTGTTACGAGCTCCGAAGAACTTCAGGCTATTGTGGTGGGCTGGATTACCCTATCTACAGTACAGACCAAAAGTTTGGACACACCTTCTCATTCAAAGATTTTTCTGTATTTTCATGACTATGAAAATTGACATTCACACTGAAGGAATCAAAACTATGAATTAACACATGTGGAATTACAGGGGCTGTTCAAAATAATGGAAACACATAACGTTTTGGCATCATAATCTTCGAACATGTTATAAACATGCAAACCGTGACATATGGTAATGTTTTGTAGTTGATTATTTGTGTTATGTGATTTGTGTGTGTAAATTAACTGTTTGTTTTGCATAATTGTAAGAACATTGATAAAAACCTGATACCAATGGCAGACCTCTCGGATTTCCAAATTGTTGGTGCTTGTATGGCAGGCGCTAGTATAACCGAAAGTGCCCGAATGCTTGGCGTGTCAAGAGGTACTGTCTCCAAAGTAATGAATGTGTTTGAAAGAGAAGGAAAAACGTCCGCAGCAAAGCACAGGTCCGGCCAAAAGTCGAAGTTGACTGAGAGAGACCGTCGGACTCTAAAGCGAATTGTGAGAGAGGATCACAAGACCACGGCTCTGAAAATCACTGCTGTGCTCAATGAACACCTACAGAACCCAGTTTCCACGAAAACTGTTTGTCGGGAGCTGAACAAATCTGGATTCCATGGAAGAGCTCAATTCAAAAGCTGCTGCTCTCAATGACAAATGTTTCCTAGCGTTTAGAGTGGTGTAGAAATCTCCAGAATTGGTCCCTCAAGCCGTGGAAATGTGATATTCTCAGACGAATCATCATTTACCCTATTTCCGACCTCCGGCTCCGTGTACGTTTTGAGACAGCCGAAAGAAGCATTCCATCCAGACTGCCTTCTCCCAACCATAAAACATGGCGGAGGTTCTGTGATGATCTGGGGTGCTATTTCATGGAGATCCGCAGGGCCAATGATATCCCTTCATGGAAGAATTAACAGCTGCGATTATTTAGGCATTTTGGGCGACCAAGTGCATCCTATGGTTCAAGCACTGTTCCCGGAGGGAAACGCCATCTTTCAGGATGATAATGCACCAATTCATACAGCTAGAATCATTAAAGCATGGCACGAGGAACATTCTAATGAAGTTGAACATCTCATCTGGCCCCCACAATCCCCAGACCTCAACATTATTGAGCATTTATGGTCGATTTTAGAGATTAAAGTAGACGTCGATTTCCGCCGCCATCGTCGCTCAAAGAACTGGAGTGTGTTTTAACTGAAGAATGGGATAAAATTCCTTTGGAAACAATTCACACCTTGTATGAATCCATACCTCGGAGAATTGAGGCTGTAATCGCCGCAAAAGGTGGACCTACACCATATTAAACTAACTTTTGTTGATGTTTCCAGGTGTTTCCATTATTTTGTCCAACCCCTGTATATATTAACAAAAAAGTGTGAAACAACTGAAAATATGTCTTATATTCTAGGTTCTTCAAAGTAGCCAACTTTTGCTTTGATTACTGCTTTGCAAACTCTTGGCATAACATTAATGTTAAAGTAATAGAAAAAAATTTGGAAGTGCTAGAGGAAAAGTGGAAATTAAACAGTGGAGAGAATCAAGTTTTACTACTATTGCTGCTGTTAGGCTGCATGTTAATCCACCCTGACATGCGTTTTGCCATACTTAGTCACCCCTCTGGTGCAGTTATACAACACATTACTGTGTGGAGTATTTGAACAAAGTACTAGGACTTTTTCTTCATATATCTATTGCTGAGCTGTGAGCTTTGACATCCTATCATGAATAACCCTAAAATGGCTTCTGCATTCATTGGCTCAGCTTTTATATAGGCTATGGTAATAAACCATCATCGCTGTTCGTCCTGATGAAGAGGTACGATTACCTCGAAACGCGTTGACGAATAAAACTGCATCCATACTGGATATTGGATCCTCGACAGCGTGGGTTTACATCCACTTTACCTCCAAGTTTGTACCTTTTTAGGTTTTTGTAGCTTTTCTTCATCTATTTTTTTTCTCTGCAGCTATATAATGCATTTCCCACAGTGATGAGCTGGTGTTCCACAGTCCACAAAAGAGTGATGCAGAATGTGGATGAATTGCATGCTTTTATTCGAGAGACCTTCACCAACCAGAAGAAACAACTGGATGTCAATGACCCGAGGAATCTTATCGACTCGTTCCTGGTGAAACAAAAGGAGGTAAAGAAATGTGAGACGACTAAGTTTCTAATTTAGCATATCTCATAGCGATGTCATTTTGATGGCGTGTACTTCGTAGTTTACATTATTACAAGTCACAACATGGGAGACACCTTCAGAGAACCACAGTCACCTTGTCAAATGTGTGCAAACTTAAATTAAGATACATTAAAAAAAATATAAATAGGTATATACCTGTGCGCTTATACGTCCTTCCCAGGAACACGTAGGACCCACAGAAAGTGTGCTAAACTGCAAAAAAAAGCTTCATGTTTATATCAATAGATATATATGTAAAAGAACAACAATACAAAAACAATAAAAAGGCACTACATGTGCACTGCTCACTGAATAGCAAACTATGGAATAAGTGACAAACCAGGCAGCAAACAGGTGTTATATAAATATTGAAGTATGGAGATCGGCCTAATTTGCCCGTCCTGCCATGATACCGTATGTGCCAATATGTATCCAGTTACACATTAAAAACTCAACAAACATAGTGAATAACACTGTACACTAGGGAAGTAGGTAGTTACCCTATTCACAGCTATGCAGTCCATCCACTTGAAATGAGAGCCACACTCGTCAGGTGTATGGAGGTCCTTAGCGAAATAAAGAGTCAAGTAGAGCCGCAATGTATTGACTAGGCAGCATCAACCGGTAGCGTGCCTGAACGCAAAAAAACAAGGTAATGCAGCCACAGTTACAGCAGCATGGGACATCACACAGTCCCCGGAGCCCGGAAGCCGGTGAAATCCGCCAGTCCTATTCCTTACACATTTTGGAAAACTCAGTTTGCTTCGTCAGAGGAGACTGTTAACATGCTATACCCAGTGGCTTCTGTGTCCCTGTCCTGCAACAGACGTATATACCTATTTATCTTTCTTTGAGTGCACATTATTACAAGTAACTTTACTAATTTTTTCACATCTATTTCCCAATATTGATTCCTTAAAAGGTTACTCTCATACTCCCAAATAGGCATTGTTTGATAGTGTTCGTAAGAACTAGCAATTTTGAAATTTACTGCTTTTCTAAATTTGCATCCGTTCTTGAGCTATTCAGAGTTTTCATCTTTATTTTCTTTGTTTACAGAACTTTGCATTGGAGACCGACCACCTATGCTATACAGCACAACATACGCAGTGCTGCTTACAGCTTTTTTTTTATTAGGCTTGGAAGTCGTGTTTTGAAGCCGGCTTGAATTGCTGGAATTAGCAGTAACCTTGTAATCCCTTTACTAATAAAATGGAATTATTTTTTACCGACGGCTGGTTGTGCTGGAATTCCTTCTTACCTACTAATCCCTGGTAGAACTTCAGCATAATGATTACAAGATAAATAGCTACCATGGTCGGTCTCCTAGGCAACAAGCCATAAACAAAAGTGTTAATATCTTAAGGATGGCTACAAATGTTAATAATAGAGTTGAGCGATACTTTCCGATATCCAAAAGTATCGGAATCGGAATGGTATCGCCGATACCCAAAAAATATCGGCGATACCGATAGTACGGAAGTCCAATGTAAGTCTATGGGAACAAAATATCGAAATTAAAAAAAACCCATTCTTGCCTTGTAGATTAATTGTACATGAAGGAAAACAACAAAGAGTAATGTAGAATGTATTGGGGGAGGTTGAGGAGACATTAAAGGCATAGATGTTTAACCCAATCCAATGGAATAGCATTAATTTTTTTTTTTTAGGAAATACGTTCGGATTGACGAAGAAATTGACAATGTTGTTAACGTTTTTTCTATTTTGGCAAATATGTATATTTCACAACTTCCATGCTCTTCACCTTTTTAACTTTTGACACACTTTCTCCTTCATAATCTTCAGCAGCATCATCTTTTTCATCAAATTATTCTTCATCTTCACCTTCTTTATCTTCTTCTTAAACTTCTTGCTATTCAACTTTTTGTTAACATTACTCATATTCTTCTTATTAAACTATTATTCTTATTCATATTCTACTTCATCTTCTTCATCATATTCTTATTTTGGACAGAGATTCCTGTACTTGTAATCTGTCAAAGTATGAATTTTTCATCCTTGCGTTCTTGCTGTCACAAAAGATTTAAATTACAACAGTATTTGTCCGTGTTCAGTAGTGTTGAGCGATATTGCTCGATATCTAAAAAATATCGTATCGAAATTGTATCGCCGATAGCACTAAATATCGTCGATATCCGATTTCGATAGCGGAAGTCCAATGTAAGTCTATGGGAACAAAATATCGAAATTAAAAAAAAACATTCTTGCCTTGTTGGTTAATTGTACATGAAGGAAAACAACAAAGACTAATGTAGAATGTATTGGGGGAGGTTGAGGAGACAATAAAGGCATACATGTTTAACCCAATGCATTGGAATAGCATTAATATATATTTTTTTGGAAATACGTTTGGATTGACTAACAAATTGACAATGTTGTTAACCTTTTTTCTATTTTGGCAAATATGTATGTTTCACAACTTCCATGCTCTTCACCTTTTTAACTTTTGCCAGTGCCACACTTTCTCCTTCATAATCTTCAGCAGCAGCATCATCTTTCTCATCAAATTATTCTTCATCTTCACCTTCTTAATTTTCTTCTTAAACTTCTTGCTATTCATGTTTTTGTTTACATTACTCATATTCTTCTTATTAAACTAATTAATCTTCTTCATATTCAAATTCTTCATCTTCTTCCTCTTCATCTTCTTCATCATATTCTTATTTGTGACAGATTCCTGTACTTGTAATCTGTAAAAGTATGAATTGTTCATCCTTCCGTTCTTGCTGTCACAAAAGATTTAAATTACAACAGTATTTGTCCGTGTTCAGTTTAGCCTGCAGCAGCAGGCATTTTCCAGGGGCACCACGAGGAGGAACGGACTCACCCCCATACACTGCTTAGTCTTCTTCTGCTTAGAATTTAGAGCATATATTTTGCTCTTCATTTTGGTCTTATACTTCATGTTCTTCTGTTTTTTGATCTTTTGCTTATTGTTCTTCTGTCTCTTGTTCTGTATCTTGTAGTTTGTCTTAACCTTCTTTGACCTGTTGGTGATCTTCTTCTGGGTAATCTTTTATTTTTTCTTTGTGATGGTGTTCAGGCTGGTTGGCTTCATGCTCGTCGTCCTTGTTGTCGTCATCTTCTTCTGGGTGGTCTTTAATGTCGTCTAATTTCCGAGAAACAGCTGACGTTACTGGAACCCTGACGGGTATCAGATGGAGCAAGAGACAATGGAAGTAACGAGGACCAGCTGACTGTGCTGGACCCCGGACGGGTAGAAGAAGGAAAAGAGGCAATGTCACAACCGAGTACCAGCTGACGTTACTGTGACACGGTTACTAAGCAGGAGGTACCTGTGCTCCAAAGCACTACCAAGGACCAGCAGACGTTGCTGGAACTCGGATACGGAGATGGAGGCACCTAGGCCAAAGGCACTGGGGAGAACCACTTGACGGTACTGGACCCCGGACGGGTAGCAGAAGGAAAAGAGGCAATGTCACAACCGAGTACCAGCTGACGTTACTGTGACACGGTTACTAAGCAGGAGGTACCTGTGCTCCAAAGCACTACCAAGGACCAGCAGACGTTGCTGGAACTCGGATACGGAGATGGAGGCACCTAGGCCAAAGGCACTGGGGAGAACCACTTGACGGTACTGGACCCCGGACGGGTAGCAGAAGGAAAAGAGGCAATGTCACAACCGAGTACCAGCTGACGTTACTGTGACACGGTTACTAAGCAGGAGGTACCTGTGCTCCAAAGCACTACCAAGGACCAGCAGACGTTGCTGGAACTCGGATACGGAGATGGAGGCACCTAGGCCAAAGGCACTGGGGAGAACCACTTGACGGTACTGGACCCCGGACGGGTAGCAGAAGGAAAAGAGGCAATGTCACAACCGAGTACCAGCTGACGTTACTGTGACACGGTTACTAAGCAGGAGGTACCTGTGCTCCAAAGCACTACCAAGGACCAGCAGACGTTGCTGGAACTCGGATACGGAGATGGAGGCACCTAGGCCAAAGGCACTGGGGAGAACCACTTGACGGTACTGGACCCCGGACGGGTAGCAGAAGGAAAAGAGGCAATGTCACAACCGAGTACCAGCTGACGTTACTGTGACACGGTTACTAAGCAGGAGGTACCTGTGCTCCAAAGCACTACCAAGGACCAGCAGACGTTGCTGGAACTCGGATATGGAGATGGAGGCACCTAGGCCAAAGGCACTGGGGAGAACCACTTGACGGTACTGGACCCCGGACGGGTAGAAGGACGCACCCATGAAAATGTAAGTTGACAGGACGCAAGCCGTCCGCAGTTACCGAATCACACAGTCCTACAGTGGGTGCTTATCCTATTGTCACAATGGAAACCGCCTTTATTTACATATCCCACAGCACACATAGGAATCACCTAAACTGCAGGCACCATAGAGTCGGCTAACCCGAATGCAACACGACAGCACAACTTATTGGAGGATAATTGACGTTCACACTGCCAGGAAACAGCTGTCGTGCTGTAACCAGGCTGGCCAGGAGTTCGTACCCCTGCCAATTACTTACGACTCGAGCAACAAATGGCGGTGTTGTAGCCAGGGAGTACAGTTCAGGTGGTAGAAAGATGAACATAACAGGAGACATGGAAAACGTTGCCAAACAGTTATTTAATCTGAAAACGAACAGGCAAATTCAGGTGAGATCCATGCCTTGTTCATTTTCAGAAAAGTAAGCCGGTCTACATTCTCTGAGGATAGTCGCATGCGAACGGTCTGTTACTACACCACCTGCAGCACTAAAGACACGCTCAGATAATACACTGGCAGCAGGGCAAGCCAGCACCTCCAATGCATACTGGCTAAGCTCTGGCCATGTATCCAACTTAGAGACCCAAAATTTGAAAGGGGAAGAGGCATCTGGGAGTACACTTAGAGGGAAAGCCAAGTAGTCTGTCACCATCTTACGGAAACGTTTCTTCCTGGTGACTGGAGCCGTCTCGGATGGTGTAGACCTTGCTGGCGCTGTCACAAAACTTTGCCACATTTGTAACATACAGTTCTTGCCCTGTGCAGAGGCGCTGCTTCTGCTACCTCTTGTTGTAGAGGTGTCTACACTGCCTCGACGCACAAGCTGCTTTGTAAAGCATCAGCAGTAGCAGCAGCAGCTCTCTCGGCTGGAATGTACAACAGTATGGATTGCACCAGTGTGTCTTGGTACTCCTGCATTTTACGGTCCCGGTTCACCGGTGTGATGAGGGTTTGTAAGTTGTCCCGGTAGCGAGGGTCTAGGAGGGTGTACACCCAATAATCTGACGTGCTGAGAATGTGGGCGATGCGGCGGTCGTTTCTCAGGCACTGAAGCATGAAATCAACCATGTGCTGTAGACTCCCAACTGGCCAACAAAGGCTGTCCTCTGGAAGAGGCGTCATCTCTGTCTCCTCTGCATCACCCCACCCTCGCTCTACATACTGAGTAGAGCGTTGTGTACCTCCCTCTGTAGGGATTTCTTCCTCCTCCATTGACTCCTCCTCCTCCTCCTCATCCTCCTCACAAAGTGAGCCCTGTCCAGCCCTTTGTGAGGAACGACGTTGCGCTGACTGTCCTGAAGGTAATTGAATTTGTGACTCCTCATCCTCCACCTCTTTCAAAACCTCTTCCTTTAGTGCTTTCAGTGATTTCTGAAGCAGGCAGATAAGGGGTACAGTCATGCTGACTAGTGCATCATCTGCTCTCGCCATCAGCGTTGAGACATCAAACGCACGCAAAACGTCGCAGATGTCGTTCATAGAGGCCCACTCAGTAGTGGTGAAGTGTGAACGGCGCAAATTGCGAGTTGATTGCGCCTGTTGCAGCTGATACTCCATTACTGCTGGCTGCTGCTCACACAACCGCTCCAACATATGTAACATGGAATTCCACCTGGTGGGTACGTCACATATGATGCGATGTTCAGGAAGGCGAAATCTGACTTGCAGAGCTGCAATGCGCGATCTGGCCATGCTGGAACGTCGCAAGTGAGCGCACTCTAGGCGGACCTTGTGCAGCAGTGCATCAAGATCCGGATAGTCCCTCAAAAAACTCTGCACGACCAAGTTGAGCACATGTGCCAGACATGGTATGTGAGTGAGGTTGCCAAGGCCCAGAGCTGCCACCAGATTTCGGCCATTGTCACACACTACCAAGCCTGGCTGGAGATTAGCTGACAAAAACCACACATTGCTCTCCTGCTTGATGGCATCCCAGAGCTCCTGCGCTGTGTGGCTTCGATTCCCCATGGGAATTAATTTCAGTACGGCCTGTTGACGTTTGGCCAGGCTGTGCTCATATCGGTCGCAACAGGTAAGCGTTCACGGGTCCATGTGGAGGTATACCGTGACGGCTCGTGCAGCGATGATTCTGAGGAACTGGAGTACCCGGCTCCACAACATTGACCCAATGGGCAGTGAGGGAAAGGTATCGTCCCTGGCCAGGGGTACTGGTCCACGCATCGGTGGTCAGGTGGACCCTGCTACTGACGGCGTTTAGTAGCGCATGTTTAATGTTTCCCTCGACATGTTTTTGCAGAGCAGGGACAGCTTGCCTGCTGAAATAAAATCGGCTTGGCACATTATATTGTGGGACTGCCAATGCCATAAAGTTCCTGAAACTGTCATTCTCCACCAGCCTGAATGACATCATTTCAAGGGACAGGAGTTTTGCAAGGCCAGCATTCAGAGCCTGTGCTCGTGGATGGTTTGCCGAGTATGGCCGTCTTTTATCCCATGTCTGTGTTACCGATGGCTGTTTTTTGTTCTGGGAGTGTGACGATGACTGTGAACTTGCTGCAGTGGGTGGAATAACAGTTTCTCTATGGACAACAGTGACCGAGGTTCTTCCATGGAGATCCTGTGAGGAAGCCGAAACAGGTGTGTGAGAGCTGGAGGTAGAGGCTCGAACATGACCTAAAGATGTAGGTGCTGCTGTAGGTTGGCCTACATCTCCAGTGTGTCTTTGGAACTCAGCTACGTGCTTTGTCCGTACATGTGTCCACATATTTGTGGTATTCAGGTTCCTGATATTTTTACCTCTTTTAACTTTTTGCTTACACAGCTTGCATTGAACATAGCAAATATCATGTACAAGTCTGTCAAAAAAGGACCACGCAGTGCAAGTCATGGGAGAGCCAATTTTGACAGTTCTAAGAGAACTGCTCCCAACAGGTGCCAAACTGGAGGCTACAGGCAAGCGAGTCTGCAGCCTACCTCTCCCTCCTCTTTGTACCGTTGGGACAATCTCTTCCTCAGAGCTGCTCCCACCACCTTCCTGTTGCTCACGCCATGTTGGGTCTCGGACTTCATCATCTCCACTACCCTCTTCCAACACCTGCTGCTGTTGGATGGTCTGGGCAGCATCATGCTCCACAAAACCTGGCACCTGAGTCTCATCATCATCATAAGATGCGTTCTGCGGTGTGCTGTCCATCGGCACTGGCTCACCCGCCTCTTCAGATTGAGAGAGACACAGCTGTTGCGCATCACTGCATACTCCCTCTTCTTCAAATTGCAGAATGCTGCTTGCCTGTGCCCGTGTTTGCGAGCCAACAGATTCTGAGAACAGAAGCAGAGACTCAGCTGGCTCCTGTACCGAACTCTCTGACTGCCTTGGCAATTTGACAGGCGGTGAACAGACAGATGGTTGCTCAACAGTGTTGTGTTCCTGAGAGGAGGTGGAAGGAATTGAAGTCGATGCATTGGCTGCCATCCAACCAACAACGGCTTCAATTTGTTCTTCCCGCAGCAGGGGGCACGCCGAGCTCCTACCAAAGTGCGCATAAAGGAACGCTCACGGGGATAAATGGTGGATGCTGTGTCACTGAGGGCGGCAGCAGACACAGAATCCCCACGTCCTCTCCCTGCTGAAACTCCACGGCCACGACCACGTGCCTTACTCACTGACTTCTTCATCTTGGTAGATTGATAAAGAAAGTCAGAAAAGTTATAAGGCCTAAGTGTGGTTATTACGCAGAGACTGAAGTGAACACTGAAACACAACTGTTCACAATCTGTGAAAGGCTACTCCTTTGTCTACTTCTATAGTGTTTGCAACCAATGTATTGGATACGGATGGAAGCGCGTCACACTAATAGTTAAATTGCATGGAGCTGCAAGAATTACACTGAAGGAAAAAAAAAAAGTCTGTGAGTGACAGGTGCAGATGCCTACAGACAGCGTTGCATGCAGAGCAAACTGCAGCGTCACCTGCACTCACACACACCTTGCAGAGCTTTTTAAAACAACACTGCAGGCAAAAGGAAGCTTTACACAGCGGTTGGTGCTAGCCTGCCTACAGCACAGTACACTAAATCGCGATCTCTAACTGTCCCTCAGAGTCAGCACAGCAGCGTTCTGTCCCTTACTGAATTCACAGCACAGTGACGCTAAAATGGCGGCGGCGCCTTTTATACACTGAAAAAAAAAAAAAAGAGTCTGTGAGTGACACGTGCAGATGCCTACAGACAGGTTGCATACAGAGCAAACTGCAGCGTCACCTGCACTCACACACACCTTGCAGAGCTGTTAAAACAACACTGCAGGCAAAAGGAAGCTTTACACAGCAGTTGGTGCTAGCCTGCCTACAGCACAGTACACTAAATCGCAATCTCTAACTGTCCCTCAGAGTCAGCACAGTAGCGTTCTGTCCCTAACTGAATTCACAGCACAGTGACGCTAAAATGGCGGCGGCGCCTTTTATAGTGCATTCTGACATCATTTCAGCATCCAATCACAGCCATGCCATTAGTTAACCCCTTCATGACCTTGCCATTTTTTGCAATTCTGACCAGTGTCCCTTTATGAGGTAATAACTCAGGAACGCTTCAACGGATCCTAGCGATTCTGAGATGTTTTTTCGTGACATATTGGGCTTCATGTTAGTTGTAAATTTAGGTTGATAATTTTTGCGTTTATTTGTGAAAAAAAAATGGAAATTTGGCGAAAATTTTGAAAATTTCGCAATTTTTAAATTTTTAATTTTTATTCTGTTAAACCAGAGAGTTATGTGACACAAAATAGTTAATAAATAACATTTCCCACATGTCTACTTTACATTAGCACAATTTTGGAAACAAAAATTTTTTTTGTTAGGAAGTTATAAGGGTTAAAAGTTGACCAGCGATTTCTCATTTTTACAGCAAAATTTACAAAACCATTTTTTTTAGAGACCACCTCACATTTGAAGTCACTTTGAGGGGTCTATATGGTAGAAAATACCCAAAAGTGAAACCATTATAAAAACTGCACCCCTCAAGCTACTCAAAACTACATTCAAGAAGATTATTAACCCTTCAGGTGCTTCACAGGAACTAAAGCAACGTGGAAGGAAAAAATGGACATTTTAATTTTTCCAACAAAAAATTTATTTTAGCATCACTTTTTTCATTTTTGCATGGGCAACAGGATAAAATGGATCCTAAAATTTGTTGGGCAATTTCTCCTGAGTACACAGATACCTCATATGTGGTCATAAACCACTGTTTGGGCGCACGGCAGGGCTCAGAAGGGAAGGAGCGCCATTTACTTTTTGAATGGAAAATATGCTGTAATATTTAGCGGTTGCATTTGGAGAGTCTCTGTGTGCCTAAACATTGGAGCTCCCCCACAAGTGACACCATTTTGGAAACTAGACCCCCTAAGGAACTTATCTGGATGCATAGTGAGCACTTTGAACCCCCAGGTGCTTCACAGAAGTTTATAAACGCAGAGCAGTGAAAATAAAAAAATAATTTTTGTTTCTCAAAAATCTTTTTTTAGCCCGCTATTTTTTATTTTCCCAAGGGTAACAGGATAAATTGGATGCCAAAAGTTGTTGTCCAGTTTTTCCTGAGTACGCTGGTGCCCCATATGTGGGGGAACCATTGTTTGGACGCACGGCAGGGCTCAGAAGGGAAGGAGCGCCATTTGACTTTTTTAATGGAAAATTAGCTCCAATCGTTAGCGGACACCATGTCGTGTTTGGAGAGCCCCTGTGTACCTAAACTTAGGAGCTCCCCCACAAATGACCCCATTTTGGAAACAATACCCCCTAAGGAACTTATCTAGTTGCACACTGAGCACTTTGAACCCCCAAGTGCTATACAGAAGTTTATAACTCAGAGCCCTGAAAATAAAAAATCATTTTTTTTTCTCAAAAAATTATTTTTTAGCCCCCTATTTTTTATTTTCACAATGGTTACAGGAGAAATTGGACCCCAAAGTTGTTGTCCAGTTTGTCCTGAATACGCTGGTACCCCATATGTGGGGGGTAACCACTGTTTGGGCACACGTCAGGGCTCGGAAGGGATGTAGTGACGCTTTGAAATGCCGACTTGATGGAATGGTCTGCGGCATCTTGTTAGGTTTGCAGAGCCCCTCATGTGCCTAAACAGTAGAAACCCCCACAAGTGACCCCATTTTGTAAACTAGACCCCCCAAGGAACTTATCCAGATGTGTGGTGAGCACCTTGAACCCCCACGTGCTTCACAGAAGTTTATAATGCAGAGCCGTAAAAATAAAAAATCATTTTTTTCCTCAAAAACTGATTTTTTTAACCCACAATTTTTATTTTCACAATGGTTACAGGATAAATTGGATCCCAAAAGTTGTTGTACAGTTTGTCCTGAGTACACTGGTTATCCCATATGTGGGGGGAACCACTTTTCGGGCACATGTTGGGGCTTGGAAGGGAAGTAGTGACGTTTTGAAATGCTGACTTTGATGGAATGGTCTACGGTCGTCATGTTACGTTTGCAGAGCCCATGATGTGCCTAAACAGTAGAAACCCCCCCAAGTGACCCCATTTTGGAAACTAGATCCCCAAGGAACTCCTCTAGATGTGTGGTGAGCACTTTGAATCTCCAAGTTCTTCACAGAAGTTTGACGCAGAGCCGTGAAAATAAAAAATCATTTTTTTTCCACAAAAATAATTTTTTTAGTCCCCAATTTTTTTTCCCAAGGGTAACAGGAGAAATTAGGCCCCCAAAGTTGTTGTGCAATTTTTCCTGAGTACGCTGATACCCCATATGTGGGGGTAAACCACTGTTTGGGCACACGTCGGGGCTCGGAATAAAGGGACCACTGTTTCACTTTTAACAGCCAATCAGAGCGATCGTAGACACGTGGGGGTTAAGCCAACCCTCCTGTGGTGAAGCACAAAGGGTCTTGTGCCTGCGGGTCGGGTGACCTTTCAGTGACCCCGGTCACCCGACCCGCAGGAACGCGATCCTTTCATGACACATACGCTGTGTCACAGGTCAGGAAGGGGTTAACATGACCGCAGCAGTACAGGATGTGCCCACACTTCTTAGGATTCCTCATTGGCTGACTAAAATCACATTGCCTCGCAAAGAATTATGGGAACTTCCGATTAATGTATTCGATAAGACGAAAATATCGAAACGAATTATCGAAAGGCCGATAGAGCTAATATCGGCCGATAGCCGATATTTGCATTATCGTATCGCTCAACACTAGTGTTCAGTTTAGCCTGCAGCAGCAGGCATTTTCCAGGGGCACCACGAGGAGGAACGGACTCACCCCCATACACTGCTTAGTCTTCTTCTGCTTATAATTTAGAGCATATATTTTGCTCTTCATTTTGGTCTTATACTTCATGTTCTTCTGCTTTTTGATCTTCTGCTTATTGTTCTTAAGTCTATTGTTCTGTATCTTGTAGTTTGTCTTAACCTTCTTAGTCCTGTTTGGTAATCTTTTATTTCTTCTTTGTGATGGTGTTTAGGCTGGTTGGCTTGATGCTCGTCGTCCTTGTGGTGGTCATCTTCTTCGGGGTGGTCATCAGGGTCGTCGTCTTCATTGTTGGAGATCCAGAGTGATTTCCCCAAAAAACATTGAAAAAATCTTCAATTTGTAAATGTAGCACAAGGTACAAGAGCCAATGCAAGTAACGAGGACCAGCTGACTGTGCTGGAACCCGGAGGGGCAGCAGAAGGAAAAGAGCCAATGGCACAACCGAGGACCAGCTGACGTTACTGGGACACGGTTACTAAGCAGGAGGTACCTGTGCTCCAAAGCACTACCAAGGACCAGCAACGTTGCTGGAACTCGGATACCGAGATGGAGGCACCTAGGCCAAAGGCACTGCGGAGAACCAGCTGACGGTACTGGAAACCGGACGGGTAGCAGAAGGTACAAGAGCCAATGCAAGTGACGAGGACCAGCTGACTGTGCTGGAACCCAGAGGGGCAGCAGAAGGAAAAGAGCCAATGGCACAACCGAGGACCAGCTGACGTTACTGGGACACGGTTACTAAGCAGGAGGTACCTCTGCTCCAAAGCACTACCAAGGACCAGCAGACGTTGCTGGAACTCGGATACCGAGATGGAGGCACCTAGGCCAAAGGCACTGCGGAGAACCAGCTGACGGTACTGGAACCCGGACGGGTAGCAGAAGGTACCCATGGAAATTTAAGTTGACAGGCCGCAAGCCAGCCGCAGTTACCGAATCCCACAGTACTACAGTGGGTGATTGTCCTATTGTCACAACGGAAACAGCCTTTATTTGCATATCCCGCAGCACACATAGGAAGCACCTAAACTCCAGGCACCATAGAGTCGGCTAACCCGACCGCAACACGACAGGACAACTTATTGGAGGCTAAGTGACGTTTACACTGACAGGAAACAGATGGTATGCTGTAAC
>JARQOD010000005.1:7626689-7670086 GCA_033576555.1 Oophaga sylvatica | reverse complement strand
CAATCAGTGCTCAGAATTAGCCTGCAGTGAACCTGTGACTTGACTCCTGTAAGCCTTGGACCTTGTACTCCAGCTATTCTACTGAGGAACTCTGAAGCACTTGTGGACTCTGAACCCTGCTCTTTGAAAGACCCACGTTTGCATGGACTTACGGTAACAGAGAAGAAGATCCTGAATCTGTATTGGAGAGTGATTGCTGAGCTTGGATTACTCTGGCCTGCTGTGTCTCCTGTTTTCTGTGTCTGCAAACTGGTGATATTTCTACCAACTTGTATGAAGTAATACAGGACTTTTCTATATCAAACCTGTGACTCCTGTGTTTTCATCGCACCCAAGCACAAGACGCTATATGAACTGTACTACATACATTACAAGATTCTGAAGCCAAAACGTTAGTGTCTGCTGGGTCTGGAAGGCTGTGTCTGCTGTACTGTGGATATCAGACGTCGGTTTGTACTTTCTGTGATGACAGTGGTTGTGACTTCTCACAACCATTCCAGGTGAGCAATTCCCTTAAGTTTTTTCTTTTGCAGTGTTACCACAGGTAAACACTATTGGTTTTTTTTTTTTCCTTTCTTTTCTCTTTTTTGTCTGCTGTAACTCTGGATATCAGATGTCTGGTTGAAACTTTCTGTGATGATAGTGGTTGTGACTTCTCACAACCATTCCAGTAATCCTGTCTTAAAAGATCTGGAAAATGGAGGCCCGCATAAAGGAACTTTGCGGAGTGACTGATAATATCCTTGCAGATTTGCAGAATATAAAGACCCGTTTTCAAAATCTACAGGACCTCAATAATCACAATTTGCAAGTGGTTGGACAGACTACCCAGGATTTGCGAGCCAGGATTGAGGTTCTAGAGGGGCGAGTCCAGGCTCCTGCCGTAGCCCGAGTGCTGGGATTCCCAAGTTGCCCCCTTTTCGTTTTGGCGGTGAACGTGAGAAATTCAGGGGATTTATTAATCAATGCATCTTTTTTTTTCTGCACATGCTTCACAATTTCCACTGAACGATCTAAGGTGCTTACTATAATTATGTTGCTTACCAACAAGGCTTTAATGTGGGCAAACCCTCTGATTGAGACTGAGGATGATTGTTTGAATCACCTTGATGATTTTATTTCAGCCATGGGGCAGGTGTTTGATGACCCCAATCGAGGTGCAACGCTGAAGCAGCCATGTTAGCTTTGCGCCAAGGTAAGCACTCGGTAGCTGAATATGCCTTGGATTTCAGGAGATGGGCCCTTGATACCACCTGGGACAGTTCCGCCAAAAAATCTATTTTTCGAAAGGGGTTATCTCCACTGATTAAGGATGAACTTGCTCGTGCCGACCCTCCCACTGCGTTAGGTGACTTTATTAACTACTGCATCCGTATTGATACTCGTCTGACTGAACGCAGGCAAGAGAGATGGTTCGAAAGCAATCGTACTAACCTTTTCCTACCTTCCTCTCCAGCTAAGGAACCTTTGAGTAGGATTACACGGGAACCTGAACCTGAACCCATGCAGGTAGACTCTTTACAACGACAGGTTAGTGATGCACGCAAGGAAACCGTTTTAAGGAGAATCTATGTTTCTATTGTGGTAAGTCAGGGCACTTCATTATAAACTGCCCCAGCCGTTTCTCGTAAGACTACTGCAGCACTCATTCATTGTGAGTGTTGCGAGAGGGGATCTGTCAGGTCCGAGCCTCAGGCTCCAGAGAGATCTGCAGCAACAGATCTTGATTTCTCGGACTTAAACTCCGTTACCTCTGAGGACGTTGACTGTGTAAACGCTACCATTTTTCAAGTTTCCTCAGCGGTGTCCCAGCTGAGTTGTAAGAAAAACAATTCTCATTGCTTTCTTTCCATCAAACTCTGGGTTGACTCAGCTTGGGTGTCTAGCTCTGCTATGATCGACTCAGGGGCAAGTGGAAATTTTATGGATGTCTCCTTTGCTCTGAAACAGGGGATACGTTCAGTGAAGAAGGCTACTCCAGTACAGATGGAAACTGTGGATGGCTCCCTGCTGACCTCTGGACCAGTGGATCAGGAAACAGAGCCTTTGAGGGTTCTTATGGGTAAAGATCATCAAGAGAAACTGTCCTTTATGCTTATCTCTTCTCCCCACTTTCCCATTATTCTAGGGCTACCATGGCTGCAGGCTCAGAATCCTACCATTAACTGGGAGACCAAGGAATTACACTTTCCAGAGAAACAGATGAGTCCAAAAGTTTCAGCTTGCTCTGTTCCTAAAGGAATCATGTCAGTCCCTGAACTACCAGCTGTATACCAGGACTATGTGGATTTATGTGACAAGAAGAACGCTGACCAGCTTCCTCCTCACCGTCCATATGATTGTCCAATTGAATTATTGCCTGGAGCAGAGATAACCTTTTGGTAAGATCTACCCCTGGCGGGCCCGAGCTAAAGGCTTTAAAGGATTTGTAACATTTCCAGGGGTATTAGCTCTAGGATCGCTGTCTGGGTAGACAGAATGGCACGGAAACAGTTCATTCAGACAGCAATTATGGTAAAAACTGGCCGCAACCAGTTTTATTAAAGTCCACAGCACACAGATAAAACAAAGCATAAACAAAAGACCTAGGCTTGTCTAGCCACTAAATTACACTTATGTAATGTCCCTTTCTATCAGGAACCCAGACTCTATCAGTCTGTGCCCAAAACAACACATATGATATATGTTACCAGTATGGAGTTTCCCAGATACTCCTCCTTATGTCTGAAGGTCCACCTGACGTCCAGACTTGAGAGAGATCCACTCCTATTCAGTAGTCATTATGCTGGAGGTTCACAGAGACACTCTTGTGTCCGGGTACCTCTAACCCAGAATGAGACAGCTCCCTCCTCTTCAGTATTCATCAGCATGGAGGTTCACAGAGACACTCCTATGTCCGGGGTCCTTCCTGCACCCAGACTGAGACGGCTCTCCTCCTCTTCAGTAGCTTATCCGCATGCATTCTCACAGAGACTGCTTCCTTGTCCAGGAACCTCTGTGTCCAGGCTGAAGACAGCTCTAACACTCTTGGAGACTGTTTCTTGTGCCAGGACACCTCCCTGTGTCCAGGCTAAACTAGCTCTCTGACTGTGTCCGCAGACACCTATTTCTGGCTTCCTAATTAACAGCTGATTGGCTTCAGGTTTAGCTGCAAGTGTGCATGAATGCAAGGTGTAGTGACCTCTCTCTACCACCAGGTCTACAAAGCCACATATTTCCCTTATAGTTAGCAAAGAACCTAGGTGAAATGTACACCCCATTCACCACATATCCTCACTGTCTCACATATCCCCCCCCTCTCTCCAGACCGGAGGGCTGGTCATCCAGACCGGAGGACTGGTCAACAAACCTAAAGAGACAGCGAACACAGCTCAAGTCATAGCCAACATCAGCTTCATCTATATTTTCCATTAAGCAGGGTTTCTATACCCTTACACACCAACACACACTGTGTGATGTCACAGTCATGTAACCAGTCAGCTTGAGGGGAAGGAACATGGACAGTCAAAACATACACACTGATCCATTAAATGGATGCCAGCCAGCGCTGCATTACCCATCCGTCCCTCTGCATACAACTTTATCCTAGGTATTTAGACACATACCCCTTGGGGGGTTTGTAGGTGACTGGACCCGCCCAGCTCTCCAAGTCACCTGGAAGCCTCCCAATGTATAGCACAAGTCTCAGCAGTAGATCTGCTGAACCAAAATATATCCAGGCTTCCATCACAGGGCCACCCACCTCTGCGATACATACCGTCCATCCATCACATGCCTCCATGCATATCCTGAGGGCCATACCCAGTGCCCCCTCTGTTCAAATTTGTGGGTCGAACACCTGCCACCGACCAGAGATCCCCCTCGGTCGCCTCTGCCAGTCACCCCCGTCTCAGTTGATTTTGGGCACTATGCAATATCACCTCTTTGTTAGGCCTCTCCCGCCCCCAGCGGTCAGAACGTTGGCCTTGTCCTTGTGTCGGTGTCACCTCACCCGACCTTTCTTTCCCGAACTGACTCCTACCGTCGTTGCGGCCACGAGTCCATCGTCCAGTCAAGCTTACTGGTAGCTCTGAGTCTGACTCTCTGTCTTTTCGTCCGCCACCGGGTCTCACACTCAGCCGTGAGCTAACAGAAGCGTCATCTCTCCCCCTCATTGTTTTTAGCACGTCTACTGCCAATCCCCAGGGAAGCCTCTCGTCTCTCCCTTTCTTGGGCTGGAAGTAGTCGCTCTCTTTGTTCCAACTGTAAAACATCCTCAGATGGCATCTTCTGTCTGGCTGTAAGGTCAGCATCAGCCTTCTTCTCAGGACTCTCAACCTCTTCTGCTACCATGCCTTCCTCATTTGCACTGGTTGCTTTATTGTCATCAGATGATTCATTATCACTCCCACTATCCCTGTCTGACCCCTTTTTCTCAGCCACATCTGGCTCACTTTCAGGGTTAGACACTTCATTTTCATTCACATCCGGCTCACTGTCAGGGTCATACAATTTATTTTCATTCTCATCCTGCTCACTGTCAGGTTATACAACTCATTCCCATTCACATCTTGATCTGGAACCTTAGTTAACATGTTATCCTCAACATTAACTTCACCATCTGGTCCCTCAAGTATGTGACTATGTGACAACCCCAGCACTATACCTCCATATAGCTCAGGTACCAGGAGCTGACTCACGACCTCTCCCTGGACTTCAGTGTCCCTAAACAATAGGTTATTGTTCATGGCAGCATGAGGAAACCTCTCCTCAGAGCCAGGCTCTTGGGGAACCTCATTCAGAACAATTACATTTTCCTGTGCCGTTTTAAGAGTGGGGTCTCGCACCGGCTCTCCCAAAATTGTCACAGGACACAGGCAGGTCAGGGAAACTCGGTTCCCGAGAACCACCATCCTCGTCTCCCAACATCACCTGCAAAGAAATTTCATCTTTATCACGGTCATCATCAGTATCATCACTATTATGATTAGCATCATCATCATTATCAATATCATCATCACTATCACACAAGATAAACGGCCCACTAACATTGTGTTCCGCCCCTCGGGACTGCGTACCCTCAGTAGGGGCTTTATCACACTGTCCATCAGAATCACCCTTCCCCCAGAGATCCTTAGACCGGGGAAAGTCATTACACAACACAACGGGGTGCACCAGGTTCTTCACTACCCCCACTTCACATGAAACCTCCCCGAGTTTAGGGACCAAGTCCACGGCAGTCTCTGGTAGACTTTGGTGTCTCCATGGATGCACACCATACTCAAGTGCTTATCAGGGATGAAGTCCCTATCAATCAGGCTGTCACATACGGAAGTCACTGGACTCTCTGAGTCCAAGAGGGCCTGCGCTGAGCAACCATTTGTAACCACCGGGGACACCTGTGGTCCAGTCTCTTCGGTTGCGGTGTCACACACACAGGTTCTGCGCAGAGAGAGAGGGATCTGCCAACATCACGGCACATAGGCTCCCCCTCTAGTGGACAGTTGGCTGCAATTTCACGACATCTCCAACACTGTTCATCACACTCTTCCACCCACATGTCCCCTCGGGCCTGAACCCGCTTATCAGCATACCCCATGTCCCCAACAGCTGGAACGCTCTTACCGGGAGAGTTCGACGTCCGGGAACTCTGAAGTGACGTCCTCTCAGACGGCTGTACCTCAGGAGAACATGCTCGGGTGTAGCGGTTCACTGTAGGACATGCTCAGTTGTAGCGGTTCACTACCACCTTTTCAACTCCATAATCAGGCCTGCTGACTGCAGACTCCCAACTGTATCTCCAGTCATGAACTCCCCTGGCATGGGCTGTCACCGTAACACCCAGCCGGGTACGAATCTCCGCTTTCAGCTTGGGATAGTCTTCGCTGTCCTGCTTGCTCAGGTCAGCATAGGCCACCTGGGGCACTCCAATCAGATAGGGTGCGACCATCATGGCCCACTCAGATAGGGCAGATTCTCCTTCTCTGCCAGTCTCTCAAACCTAGTGAGATATACCTCACACATTCACGAGGTGTCATCTTTTCCAGGGACCGTCTTACCGCCTTCTTTACATCGGACAAGTCAGGTGCCTTCACAACATTACTCTGAGACGTGGTGTGGAGAGCTGTAATCTGCTCCAACAACCGGTTATTCTCCTGCTGCTGCTGCAGGAATTTCTGCGGTGCTCCTGCATGCGCTGCTGGTGCTGCAGGCGCTGTTGCTCCATGCTCCGCTGGCCTGTACCAGGTACTCAACGAACCCCTCCATACTGCCGGACTCATCTGTCTCAATCACAGCAGTCTTATGTTGCACAATAACTTGCTCCATTTGTTCAAACAGCGCCTCCATGCTGTCATCCATGCTGTCAGACTTCTCTGTCTTCACAACGGTAGTCTTCACTCAAGACATACACACACTCTACAGTCTTTTCCATAGAAAAATTTAGCTCTGCTGTGCAAACACCCTTTTTTTTTTTTTTCTTTGCAAAGTCTATTAGGGCTACTGTCTCTTTAAGATGCTTCCAATAGACGTTTCTGCTGACACACTTTTTTTTTTCTCTGTTGCTATTTCAATAGACTTCACCTTTAATGCTGTCTCTTGCCACTGTGCTGCATGCACACTCCAGCACTAACTGTACCAGGCCCTGCGCTGCCCCAGCATTCTCCACCAATTGTAACATTTCCAGGGGTATTAGCTCTAGGATCGCTGTCTGGGTAGACAGAATGGCACGGAAACAGTTCATTCAGACAGCAATTATGGTAAAAAACTGGCCGCAACCAGTTTTATTAAAGTCCACAGCACACAGATAAAACAAAGCATAAACAAAAGACCTAGGCTTGTCTAGCCACTAAATTACACTTATGTAATGTCCCTTTCTATCAGGAACCCAGACTCTATCAGTCTGTGCCCAAAACAACACATATGATATATGTTACCAGTATGGAGTTTCCAGATACTCCTCCTTATGTCTGAAGGTCCACCCGACGTCCAGACTTGAGAGAGATCCACTCCTATTCAGTAGTCATTATGCTGGAGGTTCACAGAGACACTCTTGTGTCCGGGGTACTCTAACCCAGACTGAGACAGCTCCCTCCTCTTCAGTAATCATCAGCATGGAGGTTCACAGAGACACTCCTATGTCCGGGGTCCTTCCTGCACCCAGACTGAGACGGCTCTCCTCTTCTTCAGTAGCTTATCCGCATGCATTCTCACAGAGACTGCTTCCTTGTGCCAGGACACCTCTGTGTCCAGGCTGAAGACAGCTCTAACACTCTTGGAGACTGTTTCTTGTGCCAGGACACCTCCCTGTGTCCAGGCTAAACTAGCTCTCTGACTGTGTCCGCAGACACCTATTTCTGGCTTCCTAATTAACAGCTGATTGGCTTCAGGTTTGAGCTGCAAGTGTGCAATGAATGCAAGGTGTAGTGACCTCTCTCTACCACCAGGTCTACAAAGCCACATATTTCCCTTATAGTTAGCAAAGAACCTAGGTGAAATGTACACCCCATTCACCACATATCCTCACTGTCTCACAGATTACATAGATGAAAATCTAGCCATGGGCTTCATACGCCCCTCTTCATCTCCTGCAGGTGCACCCATCTTCTTTGTAAAGAAGAAAGATGGATCTCTGAGACCATGCGTAGACTATAGGGAACTCAATAAGGTTACTATTAGAAACCGTTATCCATTGCCTTTAATCCCTGAGTTATTGGAGAGAGTGCGACATGCCAAAATTTTTTCTAAACTAGATCTTCGTGGGGCCTATAACTTAGTCCGTATTAGACCTGGGGATGAATGGAAGACTGCATTCAGGTCACGCTATGGACACTTTGAATATCTAGTTATGCCTTTTGGTCTGAGTACCGCCCCAGCCACTTTCCAACACTTGGTGAATGACATCTTCAGGGATCTCCTAGATACATTCGTGGTAATTTATTTGGATGATATTCTAATTTTTTCTAACTCCACAGAGGAACATCATGGACATGTGAGAATGGTCTTGGAACGTCTAAGACAAAATCATCTTTACATCAAACTTGAAAAGTGTGAATTCCATAGGACCGAAATTCAATTTCTGGGGTATGTACTGTCTACACAAGGAATTAGTATGGATGGAAGCAAAACCCAAGCCATCAAGGATTGGCCAAGTCCTAGAAATGTGAAGGAGGTACAGCGCTTCATCGGGTTTGCCAACTTCTATAGACGTTTCATTAGAAATTTCTCTGAGGTAGTGTCACCTATCACTCAACTTACCCGGAAAGAGTCTAGGTTTTCCTGGACTCCCCAAGCCCAGGAAGCATTTTCCCGTCTAAAAGATAAATTTACCACTGCACCTATCCTAGTACATCCCAACCCCGAGCTTGCCTTCATAATAGAGGTGGATACTTCAGACTGTGCCGTTGGAGCTATACTCTCTCAGAGAACAGGTGAGAAGAATGTCTTGCATCCCTGTGCCTTCTTTTCCCAGCAGTTGTCTTCGGCTGAGAGGAACTACGATGTGGGCAATAGAGAGTTGTTGGCCATTATTGCCGCCTTCAAAGAATGGAGACACCTTCTTCAGGGAGCTGCACAGCAAATAGTCGTCCTGACAGACCATCGTAACCTTGAGTTTATCAGGTCGGCTAAGTGCCTGACTCCTCGCCAGGCTCGCTGGAATCTTTTCTTAAACCAATTTAATTTTATCATCTCTTATAGACCAGGATCGCGCAATGGAAAGGCTGATGCACTCTCTAGGATTTACTCAGCAGAGACACGTCCAATTACTCCTCCTAAGACTATTCTTCCTGACTCTAGATTCCTAGGAGTAATTCATAATCAAGACCTACTTAAGGACATCAAGGAAGCATACCATGCGGATTCCTTTTTGGCACAACCCCCAAGGGACGTAAGTCTTGTCTTTAAGAATGGTGTGTGGATTCAGGGACAACGTCTGTATATTCCTGAGACAGTCAGATTGAGAGTATTGCAACTCATTCACGATTCCAAGATAGCTGGGCATAGAGGAATTCTAAAGACACAGGAATTTCTTTCTCGTTTCTTTTGGTGGCCCACTTGCAGGAAGGATGTTTTGAATTATGTCACTTCATGTGAGGTCTGTGCAAGATGCAAAACACCTCGCTCCTCACCAACTGGTCTGTTACAGCCTCTTCCCACCCCGTCCCGCCCGTGGGGATCCATTTCTATGGACTTCATTGTGGAGTTCCCAACCTCTCAGGGGAAGAACACCATTCTAGTGGTGGTTGACCGTCTAACAAAGGCAGCTCATTTTATCCCTTGTGTCGGCTTACCCACTGCAAAACAGACATCATATTTGATGATTAAAGATGTGTTTCGCTTACATGGAGTACCGGATGAGGTTATTTCGGATCGAGGGGTGCAATTCACTTCTAGGTTTTGGCAAAATTTCTGTGCAGCATTGGACATTAAAGTAAACCTTTCTTCTGCTTTTCATCCCCAGACTAATGGACAGACCGAACGAACCAATCAAACCCTGGAGCAGTATCTCCGCTGCTTTATCTGCCACCTACAGGATGATTGGGTGGATCTACTTCCATTAGCTGAGTTCTCGTATAACAACTCTCAGAGTGCCTCCACTAAACAGTCTCCTTTTTACTCTAATCTAGGTTATCATCCTAACACTCTACCACGATTTCCCATAGAAACGCCTTTACCAGCAGTGGCTGAAAGAATCACGTCTTTACAGAAGAATATGGATCTTCTAAAGGAAAATCTGGAATCGGCTCAAGAAAGGTACAAGAAAGCAGCAGATAAATTTCGTAAACCTGCACCAGCTTTCAAGGTAGGAGACTTGGTCTGGCTGTCAACCAGAAATCTTAAGTTAAGGATTCCATCGTCTAAGTTGGGACATAAGTACATTGGACCCTATAAAATCAGTAAAATTATAAGTGTCGTTGCTTGTCGTCTTCAACTGCCCAGAACTATGAGAATCCACCCTGTCTTTCATGTATCCCTACTAAAGGCTGCGACACCCAATACGTTTCCTGGACGTTCCTCTCCTTGCCCTGACCCAGTGCTGGTCGATGGTCAGGAAGAATTTGTGGTGGAAAGGATTTTAGATTCCAGGTTGTATAGAAATCAGTTACAATATCTGATTAAATGGCAGGGCTACCCAGTGGAGGACAACTCATGGGAACCGGTCAATAACGTTAATGCTTCTCGCTTGCTCCGTCAGTTTCATCAGAGGTACCCACACAAGCCTGGTCTGAGGTCATCCGGAGGTTGTCCTTAAGGGGGGAGTAATGTAAGGTTCTATGTATATATTCCTGAAACTCAGTTTGTTCGTCAGCCATTTTACTTTCTGTCTTGCTGCAGCTATCTTGCCCTCAGTCAAAATGGAGTTTCCAGCTTGCATGTTCCCGCCCTGATTCTCTCCTTTGCTTCTTAAGCAGCCACAGCTGAGCAATCAGTGCTTCAGAATCTAGCCTGCAGTGAACCTGTGACTTGACTCCTGTAAGCCTTGGACCTTGTACTCCAGCTATTCCTACTGAGGAACTCTGAAGCACTTGTGGACTCTGAACCCTGCTCTTTGAAAGACCCACGTTTGCATGGACTTACGGTAACAGAGAAGAAGATCCTGAATCTGTATTGGAGAGTGATTGCTGAGCTTGGATTACTCTGGCCTGCTGTGTCTCCTGTTTCTGTGTCTGCAAACTGTGTGACTATTTCTACCAACTTGTATGAAGTAATACAGGACTTTTCTATATCAAACCTGTGACTCCTGTGTTTTCATCGCACCCAAGCACAAGACGCTATATGAACTGTACTACATACATTACAATGCCGTCAATAGCATCTGGTCAAAGGGGGGGTACAACAATTTTAAGCCCTTTTGATTGCTAATTACTTAAAGTCATTGAATAACCCACCCCAAGAAGTTAATGATAAATTCAGCTCTGTAGCCTCAGTGGCATACTGTACATTTTGTCCACCCCGTTAATATGATTTTGTTTCCACAGCTTTCGAAGGAGTACGGCACGGTTTTCAGTGTCCAGATAGGAATGACAAAATTTGTCATCCTCTGTGGTTTGGAAACCATTACAGATGCCCTAATCAACCATGTTGACGATTTTGTGGAGAGGCCCAAAGCAAGAGTGTTTTCTAAGTCGATAAAAGACCATGGTAATTGCCGTACTGTACATGTACTGGTGGCATCATTCTCACCTTCGTGATGCCTAAATTTTCCATATAAATGCTAACAAACTCACAATCTTCCTCAAGCTACTAATATCTGTCTTGTAGGAAATGGTAAAAAATAAGGGATGGGAGGGAGATGCAGCTGCAGTTTAGTTTTTCAGTGCATATAAAGATGAGGATGGTGGACATCTTGTAGGATTAAAATACTGAATACAGCAGTAACATAAAACAAAACCCACCTATTTAGGAATCATAGAAAGAGAGAAATGAAGTACACAGAGCAGAGAACCAGTTGTATAAGGGGAATACATCTAATTATCTGAGATCTTCTGCCTTTTCATGCTATATAAATACATTATTATACAAGTGCTTCTCACAAAATTAGAACATCATCAAAAAGCTAATGTATTTCAGTTCTTCAATACAAAAAGTGAATCTCCTATATTATATAGACTTATTACAAACAGAGTGATCTATTTCACGTGTTTATTTCTGTTAATGTTGATGATTTTGGCTTACAGCCAATGAAAACCCAAAAGTCATTATCTCAGTAAATTAGAATAACTAAAAAAAAACACCTGCAAAGGCTTCCTAAGCGTTTATAAAGGTCCCTTAGTCTGTTTCAGTAGCTCCACAATCATGGGGAAGACTGCTGACCTGACGATGTCCAGAAGGCAGTCACTGACACACTCCACAAGGAGGGTAAGCCACAACAGGTCATTGCTAAAGAAGCCGGCTGTTCACACAGTGCTGTATCCAAGCATATTAATGGAAAGTGGAGTGGAAGGAAAAAGTGTGGTAGAAAAAGGTGCACAAGCAACCGGGATAACTGCAGCCTTGAAAGGATTGCTAAGAAAAGGCCATTCAAAAATTTTGGGGAGATTATTATTATTATTATTAATATTTATTTCTATAGCACCATTGATTCCATGGTGCTGTACATGAGAAGGGGTTACATACAAATTACAGGTATCACTTACAGTAAACAAACTAACAATGACAGACTGATACAGAGGGGAGAGGACCCTGCCCTTTCGGGCTTACATTCTACAGGATTGTGAGGCAGGAGACAGTAGGTCGGGGGGTTGCAGCAGTTCTGGTGTTGGTTGAGGCAATAACTCCGGTAGTGGTGAGGAGGCAGCAGGGTCATTGCAGGCTGTAGGCTTTCCTGAAGAGATGGGTTTTCAGGTTCCGTCTGAAGGATCTGAATGAGTTTGATAGTCGGATGTGTTGGGGCAAAGAATTCCAGAGGATGGGGGATATTCGGGAGAAGTCTTGGAGGCGGTTGGATGAGGAGCGAATAAGTGTGGAGGAGAGAAGGATGTCTTGGGAGGATCGGAGATTACGTGAGGGAAGATATCGGGAGATTAGTTCAGAGATATATGGAGGAGACAGATTATAGATGGCCTTGTAGGTCAGTATTAGTAATTTGAACTGGATACGCTGAGGGAATGGGAGCCAGTGAAGAGATTTGCAGAGGGGAGAAGCGGAGGAGTAGCGAGGAGAGAGGTGAATTAGTCGTGCAGCAGAGTTAAGGATGGACTGGAGAGGTGCGAGGGTGTTAGCAGGGAGGCCAGAGAAAAGGGTGTTGCAGTAGTCGAGGCGGGAGATGATGAGGGCGTGCACAATCATTTTAGTAGATTGAGGGTTGAGGAAAGGACGGATTCTTGAAATCACAAGGAGTTGACTGCTGCTGGAGTCATTGCTCCAATAGCCACCACACACAGACGTTTCCAGGACATAGTAACATATTAACATAGTATTTAAGGTTAAAGGGAGATTTAAGTCCATCTAGTTCAACCCACATGTTGATCCAGAGGAAGGCAAAAAAAAACCCAAGTGGCAAACACTAAGCTCCACATTGGGGAAAAAAATTCCTTCCCGACTCCACTTACGGCAATCAGACTAGCACCCTGGATCAATGCAATATCAAGGAAACTAGTGAAAATAGCCTGTAATATTATACTTTTCAAGAAAGGCATCCAGTCCTTTCTTAAATTTTAGTAGGGAATCACTCATTACAACATTAGACGGCAGAGATTTCCAGAGTCTCACTGCTCTTACAGTAAAGAATCTGCGTCTGTGATTATGGCTAAACCTTCTTTCCTCCAGACGTAGAGGATGCCCCTTGTCCCCGTCACAGGTCTAAGGGTAAAAAGATCATTAGAAAGGTCTTTGTACTGTCCCCTCATATATTTATACATTGTAATAAGATCACCCTAAGCCTTCGTTTTTCCAAACTGAATAACCCCAGGTGTAATAACCTGTCTTGGTATTGCAGACCCCCCAGTTCTCTAATAACCTTGGTCGCTCTTCTCTGCACCCGCTCCAGTTCAGCTATGTCTTTCTTATACACCGGAGACCAGAACTGTATACAGTATTCTAAGTGTGGTCGCACCAGTGACTTATATAGAGGTAAAATTATGTTCTCCTCATGAGCATCTATGCCTCTTTTAATGCATCCCATTATTTTATTTGCCTTGGCAGCAGCTGCCTGACATTGGCCACTAAATGTGAGTTTGTCGTCCACCCACGCACTCAGGTCTTTTTCAGTGACAATTTTGCCCAGTGTTTTACAATTAAGCACATAATTATACATCTTGTCTGTTCTACCCAAGTGCATGACCTTACATTTTTCCCCATTAAAGCTCATTTGCCATTTATCAGCCCAAGCTTCAAGTTTACATAAATTCTCCTGTAATATAAAATTGTCCTCCTCTGTATTTATTACCCTGCAGAGTTTAGTGTCATCTGCAAATATTGAAATACTACTCTGTATGCCCCCTACAAGGTCATTAATAAATATACTAAAGAGAAGCGGCCCCAATACTTACCCCAGTGGTACCCCACTGCTAACCGTGACCCAGTCCGAGTGTGCTCCATTAATAACTACCCTTTGTATCCTATCCATGAGCCAGTTCTTAATCCACTTACACATACTTTCCCCTATCCCCATTGTTCTCATTTTATATATCAACCTTTTGTGTGGCACTGTATCAAAAGCTCTTGAGAAGTCCATGAACACCACGTCCACTGCATTCCCTTGGTCCAGTCCTGAACTTACCCCTTCATAAAAGCTTATCAGATTAGTCTGACAAGAACGGTCCCTCGTAAACCCATGCTGATACTGTGTCATGAGGTTATTCAGCCTCAGATACTCCAATATAGTATCCCTTAAAAAACCCTCCAGGATTTTACCCACAGTAGATGTTAAGCTCACTGGCCTATAATTTCCAAGTTCAGTTTTTGCCTCTTTTTGAATATTGGCACCACATTTGCTATATGCCAGTCCTGTGGTACAGACCCTGTTATTATGGAATCTTTAAAGATTAAAAACAATGGCCTATCTATGACTGTACTTAATTCCTGCAGTACTTGGGGTGTTCTCCATCCGGGCCTGGGGATTTGTCAATTTTAGTGATTTTTAGACGGTGCCGTACTTCCTGCTGGGTTAAGCAGGTGCATTTAATGGAGATTTTTTTTAGCACTGATCATGTTATCTGTCATGGGTAGTGTTGAGCGATACGATACTGCAAATATCGGGTATCGGCCGATATTAGCTGTATCGGAATTCCGATTCCGAGTTCCGATATTTTCGTCATATCGGATACCGGAATCGGAATGTCACTGTCAGTGTCCGTCTGTCGGGTCTGTCAGGAGTCAGCGGCACTTACCCGGCAGAAGATCTCCGGCGGTCACGTCCTGGACTGCTTGATGGCCGCCATCCTCTTCTCCCTGGCGGTCACATGCAGTTTTCTCGCGATAACTGCAGTGACTGCCGGGTAATCGCGGCCGTAAAGCAGTCCGATGACGTCACCGCCGGGAAAGCAGGTAATCAGCTGTGATGCGCCGGGATGTCAGGCTCTGCCTGACATTCCGATGTAGCAGAGCTGGATCGTCGTGGGACACTCGTTACTATGGACTGCGTCGGACAGGTGGTATACTGTTGGTTTGTTTTTTTTCTTTTTTTACAGGAGATCGATGGCGCGCAGGAATGAGTGTATAATAAAATTAATGAAAACTGTGTTGTCTCTTTTATTTCATTAAAATACTTTTTTCAAGCTGTGTCTTTTTTTTAAACATTTAAAAACTTTGGGATTAATAATGGATCGGTGTCTTATTGACGCCTCTCCATTATTAACCGGGCTTATTGTCACCGTGCAATCAACGGTGACATTAACCCCTTATTACCCCACTTGCCACCGCTACAGGGCAAGTGGGAAGAGCCGGGTAAAGTGCCACAATTGGCACATCTTTTGATGCGCCAAATGTGGGGCTGCTGTAGCCTGGTATTATCAGGCTGTTGAGGGCCAAAATCCATGGGCCTTGACAGTCTTTTAATACCAGGCCGCAGCAGTCTGCATTTTACTTGGCTGGTTAACAAAAATAGGGGGACCCCTACGCCTTTTTTTTTTCGAGGGGTTCCCCTATTTTTGTTAACCAGCCAAGCTAAGCAGACTGCTGTGGCCTGGTATTATCAGGCTGGCAAGGTCCATGGATATTGGATCCTTACCAGCCTGAAAAACCAGGCCTCAGCAGTCTGCTTCATCTGGCTGGTTAACAAAAATAGGGGGGACCCCACGCCAATTTTTTTCGAGGGGATCCCCTATTTTTGTTAACCAGCCAAGATATGCAGACTGCTGTGGCCTGGTATTATCAGGCTGGCAAGGTCCATGGATCTTGGCTCCTTAACAGCCTGAAAAACCAGGCCTCAGCAGTCTGCTTCATCTGGCTGGTTAACAAAAATAGGGGGGACCCCACACCAATTTTTTTCGACGGGATCCCCTATTTTTGTTAACCAGCAAAGATAAGCAGACTGCTGTGGCCTGGTATTATCAGGCTGGCAAGCAGGGTCGGACTGAGCCACCGGGACACCGGAGAAACCTCCGTTGGGCCCCAGCTCCTGCGTGGTGGGCCCTGATTTGAAAGGATAGGTCGCGGGGCAGAGGGGGTGGTGGCCCCGGGCCCCGCGCTCTGAGGGGGCCCTCCCGGAGCTACGCTACAGTAACTGTATCGGCGTGCACAGCACGCCGATACAGTTACATTCTGCGGCAGAGCAGGGAGAATCGCTCTCCCTGCTCTGCCGCCCGGAAGCTATGGGGCCTGAACAGGCGGTGGTGGGGCCCGGTGCCAGCAGTGGGCCCCCCAACCGTCATCGGAGGGTCAGCTGTATCGGCATGGGTACGGTTGGGGCGAGGATATGGGTGTGATTAGCTGTGAAATGGGTGTGGTCGGGGCGTGGCTTAAAATTTGCAGCTGCGCGCTATGCGCGCCGCAGCCTTTAACCCTCTTTACTGTCTTCAAAATTTGGGAGGTATGCTGTATGACCTCCCTACAACTTCTGGGCATGCTCCTGATGAGCGCGACGGATGGTCTCCTGAGGGATCTCCTCCCACACCTGGACTAAAGCATCCACCAACTCCTGGACAGTCTGTGGTGCAACGTGGCATGGCCTAAAATTTGCTGCAGCAGGCACAGCGTGCCACAGCCTTTGTCATTCTTTCCCTTCTTCAAAGGTTGGGAAGTATGATGGTGGGCCCCAAGAATAATTTTTCTCTGGTGGGCCCAAGGTACTCCAGTCCGACGCTGCTGGCAAGGTCCATGGATATTGGCTCCTTAACAGCCTTAAATACCATGCCTCAGCAGCAGGGGCGTACATAGAAATCATGGGGCCCCATAGCAAAAGTCTGAATGGGCCCCCCCCCCAAAAAAAAAAAAAAACCCAGAGCCATTGTAAATGTAAAGTGCCAGCACAGTGAGGGGACACATTAAACAAAAAAATGTATTATGCCCCCATAGATTGTGCCCCCATAGTTGCTCCATAGATCATGCCCCCATAGATTGTGCCCCCATAGATGCTCCATAGTATAGGCCCTTATGCTGCCGCAGCTGCTGCAACCAAAAAAAAAAAGACATACTCAGCTCTCGTCGCTGGGGGCCAGGTGCCCGTGTCCTGAGCAGGGGGTGACACCAGGTGCCGATGTCACCGCTCGCTCAGGGCCCCGGCACCTGAGATATTTACCTGTCCTCTCTCCACTGCTGAGCGCCGCTGTCTTCGGGGTCCTCCAGCAGTGAATGATCAGGCAGAGGGCGCGGCGCGCACTAACGACGTCATCGCGCCCTCTGACCTGAACATTGCAGCAAGAAGACGCGAGCAACGGTGGAACGGGACAGGTAAACATCCCTTATACTCACCCTTCCACCGGCGCGGTCTCTGCAGCCCTTGCTCTCTCCCGCGGTCTCCGCCGCCAGTGTTCAGCGGTCACGCAGGACCGCTCATTAAAGTCATGAATATGTGCATATTCATGACTGTAATGAGCGGTACCACCTGACCGCTGAACACAGGCGTCGGAGACCGTGGGAAAAGAGCAGGGGCTGCAGAGACCGCACCAGGAGGGGTGAGTATATAGAAGAGCTGCGCTCCCCCTCCCCCGCCGACCCCCTAGTAGTACTGTGTCAGCACAGCTACCCGACCGTCGCGGGCCCCCTCACCTGTCCGGGCCCCATAGCAGCTGCATGGTCTGCTTCATTCACGGTACGCCACTGCTCAGCAGTCTGCTTCATCAGGCTGGTTAACAAAAATAGGGGGGACCCCACGCCATTTTTTTTTCGAAGGGAACCCCTATTTTTGTTAATCAGTTTCCTCTGACGTCACTGATTGTGTCCCTGGCTGACCTGAAGTGAAAGTGGAAAGCAATCAATTAAGCTTTCCACTTCCTCTCCTGTCAGCCAGGAGAGGAGCTCATTCATTTGGGGGTTTACTGTAAGGCTGCAGCATTAGCTGCGGTCCCTGCAGTAAACATTAACCCTTTCTTAAGGATTACACCGTGGGACCTGACTGTGCATGGGATAGGTAAGAATAATTTTGCTTTTTATTTTATTTTTATTACAGGAAATGGTTTTTGCAGTAAAATAAAAGATGGTCAAAAACATGTGTCTTTATTTCATTAAAATGATTTTTAATTAAAGTGTGTGTGTTTTGTGTTTATTTCATGCAATAGGATTAATAATTGATAGTTGTCTAATTGACAGCTCTCAATTATTAACCTGGCTTAAGGTCACCTTTCAATAGCAAGGTGGCTTTAACCCCATATTAACCCATTCGCCACCGCTACAGGGCAATGGGAATAGACGTGCAAAGTGCCAGAAAGGGCGAATCTAATTATAGATTTGTCTTTTCTGGGGTGTCTGGGGGCAGATGTTAGTAGCCAGGGGGGGGCCAAAAATAATGATCCCTTTCTGGGCTATTATTATCTGCCCCCACTCGCTGGCTTTGTCTGTCTGGTTGCGAAAATAGGGCGGGAGCCCACGCATTTTTTTTCAACAATTTTACACCTCATATATATATATATACATGTCATTGAATTTGTGACACATATATATATATATATATATATATATATATATATATTTATATTTATAGTTCATACACTTCTACATAGTATAATAGCCGCTAATTCAATTGCCGGCTTTTGTGAAAATGCAGAACCCGACATGAAATGACACTTGGTTTACATAGAGTTAACCATGTCTTTTCATGTAGTTTGATATCTGATTTGCACTAACAATTACATGAGTGGCTGTGTGCAACATTTCACACCTGTAGGGGTTAATTAAAAGGTGTAAATTCGTAGCAAAAAAGTCCGTTTTTTTTACAACGAATTTACACCTTTAATTAACCCCTACAGGTGTGAAATTTTGCACACATAGACTGATGTAATTGTTAGTGCAAATCAGATATCAAACTACATGAAAAGACATGGTTAACTCTATGTACACCAAGTGTCATTTCATGTCGGGTTCTGTCTTTTCACAAAAGCCGGCTTTACCCGGCAATTGAATCAGAGGCTATTTTACTATGTAGAAGTGTATAAACTATAAATATATGTATATATATATGTCACAATGACATGTATATATATATTATATATATATATGTATTCTATGTGTGTTTATTTAGTGTTTACAAGGAAAGAAAGAGGTTTTTTTAGTTACGATATTTCTGTCCCATAGACTTACATTGGATTTCCGGTATCGGTATCGGGTATCGCCGATATTTTTTGGATATCGGCGATACCATTACGATACCGATACTTTTGGATATCGGAAGGTATCGCTCAACACTAGTCATGGGATTTTCTTGTGTAAATACTGTTGAAAAAAAGTCATTTAGCATATTGGCTTTTTCCTCATCCTCATCCACCATTTCACCCAGACTATTTTTAAGGGGACCAACACTATCATTTTTTAGTTTCTTGCTATTTATGTAGTTAAAGAATATTTTGGGATTATTTTTACTTTCTCTGGCAATGAGTCTCTCTGCCTCAATCTTTGCTGTCTTGATTTGCTTTTTACAGAATTTATTCAGTCTTCTGTATTTATTTAATGCCTCATCACTACCTACTTGCTTTAATTCCCTAAACACTTTCTTTTTGTCCCTTATTGCGCCCCTTACAGCTCTATTTAGCCATAGTGGTTTCCTCCTATTTCTAGCATGTTTATTCCCATAGGGTATATACTGTGCACAGGTCCTATTCAGGATACTAATAAACATCTCCCATTTTCTTTGTGTATTTTTATCTCTCAGGATATCGTCCCAGTTTATTGCACTAAGATCATCTCTCATCCATTGGAAATTTGCCTTCCTGAAGTTTAGTGTCCTTGTAACCCCTCGACTACACATCTTATTAAAGGATACATGAAAACGTATTATTTTGTGATCACTATTACCCAAGTGACCCCCAACCCTTATATTTGATATGCGGTCTGGCCTGTTGGTTAATATTAGGTCTAGCAGTGCCCCCCCTCTTGTTGGGTCCTGAACTAGTTGTGAAAGGTAATTGTCTCTCATAGTTGCCAAAAACTTATTACCTTTACTGGAACTACAGGTTTCTGTTCCCCAATGTATTTCAGGGTAGTTGAAGTCCCCCATAATAATGACTTCTCCTTGAGTCGCTGCTTCATCTATTTGCATTATGAGGATATTCTCTGTTGCTTCCATTATTTTTGGAGACTTATAACAAACCCCTATCAATAATTTATTATTTTTGAGCTACAGGTATCGTATTCCTTGTGTCAAGCCACTCATGACCAATAGACAATGCCAGAAGTGTCTTACCGGGGCTAAGGAGAAAAAGAACTGGACTGTTGTCAGTGGTCCAAAGTGCTGTTTTCAGATGAAAGTAAATTTTGCATTTAATTTGGAAATCAAGGTCCCAGAGTCTGGAGGAAGAGTGGAGAGGCCACAATACAAACTGTTTGAGGTCAAGTGTGAAGTTTCTACAATCAGTGATGGTTTGGGGAGCCATGTCATCTGCTGGTGTAGATCCGCTGTATTTTATCAAGACCAAAGTCAGTGCAGCCATCTACCAGAAAGTTTTAAAGCACTTCATGCTTCCCTCTGCCGACAAGCTTTTTGGAGATAGAAATTTAATTCTCCAGCAGGACCTGGCCCCTGTTCACACTGACAAAAGTACCAATACCTGGTTTAAAAACAGTATCACTGTGCTTGATTGGCCGCAAACTTGCCTGACCTTAACCCCATAGAGAATCTATGGAGTATTGTCAAGAGGAAGATGAGAGACACCAGACCCAACAATGCAGACGAGCTGAAGGCTGCTATCAAAGCAACCTGGGCTTCCATAACCCCTCAGCAGTGCCACAGGCTGATCACCTCCATGCCACGCCGCATTGATGCAGTAATTGATGCAAAAGGAGCCCCGACCAAGTATTGAGTGCATTTACTGAACATACATTTCAGTAGACCAATATTTCAGATATTAAAACCATTTTTCAAGCCGGTGTTATAAAGTATTCTAATTTACTGAGATAATGACTTTTGGGTTTTCATTGGCTGTAAGCCATAATCATCAACATTAGCAGAAATAAACACGTGAAATAGATCACTCTGTTTGTATTGACTCTATACTGTATAATATATGAGTTTTACTTTTTGTATTGAAGAACTGAAATAAATTAGCTTTTTGATGATATTCTAATTTTGTGAGAAGTACCTGCATTTCCCTTTCAAGTGCTCGAAGAAAAGTAAGTGTGAACCTGGATTTTGCAAATTTTCCTAAAAACAGGCATCTGAGATTATGGCAACATTTGTTTGATGCGGATCGAGGGAAAGGGGGAGATTTATACTTTTTTTTAATAATAATAATAATAATCTTTATTTATATAGCGCCATCATATTCCGCAGCGCTTTACAGTTTAACAGTTTCAGAACACAAGTCATAAGTAACAACGTTAACAATACAATAATTCAAGCAAAATAAGACGGCCCTGCTCGTGAGAGCTTACAATCTACAATGAGGTGGGGGAGATACAAAGTACAGGTGTGTATATATAATGGTGCATTTACAATGATGGTCCAGCCATCTTGAGGGAGTGAGGGATGGATGGAGATAGTGAATGGGCTACACACACACACTTACACATAGAATGACTTTAATTAGTGAATGTGATAGGCCGCTCTGAACAAATGTGTTTTGAGGGAGCGCCTGAAACCATGCAAATTGTGGATAGTCCTAATTTCTTGGGGTAGAGCATTCCAGAGGATTGGCGCAGCGCGGGAGAAGTCTTGGAGTCGGGAGTGGGAGGTACGGATTAGTGCAGAGGTTTTTTATAATTTTTGCAAACTTCCCTATAAACTGCTCATGATAACATTAATTCATTATATTCAGGAATCGTCCTTGCTAATGGACATAACTGGAAAGTGATGAGAAGATTCACTCTCTCCACACTCCGAGATTACGGCATGGGGAAGAAGGGTATAGAAAATAAGATCATGGAGGAGGCTGAGGCTCTGGTACAAAAAATGAGATCTTATAAAGGTGAGAGATTCAGGAGTAATTTCTTAGAAGATCTATATACTAGGTTATCAATAAAAACAGAAAAAAAATTACCAATAGCAACCAATGCAATTTACAAGTCGCTACTAGTGTTGAGCGATACGATACTGCAAATATCGGATATCGGCCGATATTAGCTGTATCGGCCTTTCGATTCCGAATACCGATATTTTCGTCATATCGAATACCGGAATCGGATTTGTCAATGTCACTGTGAGTGTCCGTCGGTCGGGTCTGTCAGGAGTCAGCGGCACTTACCTGGCAGAAGATCTCCGGCGGTCACGTCCTGGACTGCTTGATGGCCGCCATTATCTTCTCCCTGGCGGTCACATGCAGTTTTTCGCGATAACTGCAGTGACTGCTGGGTAATCCCGGCCGTAAAGCAGTCAGTCCGATGACGTCACCGCCGGGGAAGCAGGTAATCAGCTGTGCTGCGCCGGGATGACAGGCTCTGCCTGTCATTCTGATGTAGCAGAGCTGGATCGTCGTGGGACACTATGGACTGCGTCGGACAGGTGGTATACTTTTTTTTTTTTTTTTCATTTTTTTACAGGAGATCGATGGCGTCGCAGGATGAGACTGTAATAAAAGTAAAAGTAATGAAAACTGTGTTGTTGTTTTTTTTATTAAATTAAAAAACTTTTATATGAACATTCACCCGTCCGGGTACATCAACAATTTAACTATTTACATACAGGGACCCTGTCCGGGTTATTTATAATTCTTTGGCAGGGGTGTTCCAGGTACCACCTGGTACTCTTCTGATGCTTGCCAAACATCCGAGACACCAAGGACCACCAGGACCTGATGACGTCGTGTGGCCTGTACAGTCAAGTCGTGACCCGCTATCTGGGTCTGTGTGGCCACCTCTTTCATCTCCCTCCGGGTCTGGACCCCTATGTCCCAGACTGAACGAACCCCAGGGGGCCTAACAGGCGCCGGGTACGGGCCAGCTATAGTTATCATGTCCATAGCTGGGGCTGCTGAGGAGACCACTGAGGGAGGCTGGGGAGATTTACGGCGTGGGGTGGGCACTTGTGCAGAGGCCTGGATGTGGGAGGCTGAAGGCTCCGAGGGTCTCACAGGTTCCTAACACTCTGGGGAGTAGGGGTCGCACCTGGTAACATTTAGGGCGTACCATCCATTGTAACCCCAGTGTCGGGTGTAAGTCACCAAGTCTCCTGGCAACAGGTCCCTCCCCGGGTGTCCTTCTGGGAGGTGAGTCTCCACGTCCCGCCGGGTCACAAAGACTTCTAAATAAAGTCCAGGCTCCTGGATGAAGCCCCAACCACCTTTCAATTTAAAGCTCCGTACTGCACCCTTAGGCCGCGGCTCCCTCAGGGTACCTTTATCTTTTCTCATCCGGTCCTTATCTGCCCGGTCCTTCTCGATGTGACGTTGGCGAAGCTTCTGGGATTCGCGCTGCTCCCTTTGTCGCTCTGCTTCCTTCTCCCAACGTCTCAACTCTTCCTCCTGACGCCGGTTGTAATTCTCCTGCAGCATCTCCATGTCTCCACCATCAAACTGCAGCTTACGATGTCCGGTTTGCGGCAGCTCTCCTGGCGCCCTCCAGTCCTGGTGGCGCTCACCTGCGGCGGAAGCAGCCGGCTCTGGAACAGATGACAGTCGGGGCTCCGGTACAGACAGGTAGACCTCTGGTGCCTGCGCGGCCTCCTCCATGAGGACGGGTGTCGCTTCTTCTGTCTCAGCGACGGGGCAGACAGCGGGATCTGGGGTGCTGCCGGTGCAGAGTTTTTTGCAGGAATGGGTGCCTCCACTGCGACAACGTCAACCGGATCACATTGCAAGGGCTGGGATGCCCGCACGGACTCCTCTTCTAGAACGGGTGCCTCACCTTCCGGTACAGACACTTCAGGTAAGAGGGATTTGCGCCGCTCAAAGTATAGTTTTAGGGCACGCCAGCTGGCTTCCATCCTGGCGACCTCCTCCCGGTGCCGGGCCAGGCCTCTTAGGGTATCCTCCGCTTCTTGCAGCGTAGGAGGGTTTCCAGGCCGGGTGCCCAACGGTGGTTCCGTGGCGATCGGGTCGCTTCCGTGGGGGGAGAGCTCTGACTGCTCCATCCCTTCACACTTCTGCTCGTGTCCATTAGCCATCTCTGCCAAGTCACATGTGTCATTAGCATCTGGAGAGGACCCTCTTTTGTAGTGAGGCGGGACCTTCGTGTTAGTTTCCGCACACTGAGGAGGATGAGGAGGCGGAACTGAAGAGCTGTGAGGCACGATCTTACATTGCAGTACCATTTAGAGTGGTCGGCCATCATTTTCACGCCACTGAGTGAGTGTACACCCACGAAGAGCACGCCCTTCTTCTTCACCAGTGCCTCGTCGTGACGCAGATATGGCGGAAAAATGGCAAATACATTCTCTGATGATTTTAGCAATTCTCAAGCACAAAACCAGTTCAATTCAGGCACACAGGACTCGCTTATAGCGAGCTACAGAATCCTGTTCGTGACGCCCAAGTTGAGTCGCACAGAGCCAGAGGTTTTGGGGGTACTCGGCACCGAGCCCGTCGACTTCTATGGGGTATGTCACGGCTTTACCCGGCAATTGAATCAGAGTCTATTTTACTATGTAGAAGTGTATAAACTATAAATATATGTATATATATATGTCACAATGACATGTATATATATATATATATATATATATATATATATATATGTATTCTATGTGTGTATATTTAGTATTTACAAGGAAATAAAGGTTTTTTTTAGTTGCGATTTTTTGTTCCCATAGACTTACATTGGACTTCCGGTATCGGAATCGGATATCGACGATATTTAGTGATATCGGCGATACCATTTCAATACGATATTTTTAGATATCGAGCAGTATCGCTCAACACTAGTCGCTACACAATAAAAGGCTAGATCACTGTCAGACAGGTTTTTAATCTGCAGATTTTCATTGCTTGGATTAAGGAGAATACTTGATATATAATTGCCTTGCAAAGTTTTCATTTCCTATTCTGTCCAGATGTCACCGTATCCCAGAATTCCAAGCAGAGGAAGTTCACCGACCACCATATTGGGACACCCAAGTGATGGGTGTCTCAATATGGAAACTGCTGCTGGTACCAACCTATTGTGCGGTCCTACCAGCGGAACACCGTCGCACCACACACACACACTATATACGCCGTACACACCACACACACACACTCACACTTCACACTCATGCTCACACTCACACACTCACGCAGCCTCTTGCACGGTACCTCCAGCGGAACACCGTCGCGAAAACGCTGCCGCTGGGATCAGCCGAATGATTCACTGACTGCCGCCATTTTTGCACAGGAGGAGCGCATGCGCAGTTTTAATGTAACTGCCGCTATCTGTCTGCACAAAGATGGTGGCGGTCTGATTTACTGTGCCTGTGCAAATTACGCGCAGGTGCAGTGAATCATTCGGCTGATCCCGGCGGCAGATGCGCGACGTGTCTACAAGCAGAGGAAGTCGGTCACATTAAAGGGGTTTTCCCACGAATGAAAGTTCATTTTAAAAATTGTCTGTGTCTGACCATGTACGGAGCATACCACATCTCCTGGGCAGGGGAGGAAGCAAAAGACAATACTTACATTACAGCAGGGGATCACAGAGGATTCATTTTGTGAGGTAAAATATTTCACTGACTGTTTTTAAAAATATTTTACCTCACAAAATGTATCCTCTGTGATCTGCTGCTGTAATGTCAGTGTTGTCTTTTGCTTCCTCCCCTGCCCAGGAGCTGTGGTATGTTCTGTACACGCTCAGACACAGGGGTGAGAGAGACAGAGCACAGGGGGGAGACAGTTCAAGCGGGACAGCACATGAGGGGAGAACACAGCACAGGAAGGAGAGAGACAGCAGACAAGGGGGATAGCACATGGAATAGACAGGTCAAAGAAGAGAGCACAGACGGGAGAAGTCATCACATGGGAGAGAGAGAGTGGATAGGTGGGTGAGCACATGGGAGGAGAGATTCTCAACGCTACAAAGCCTGCCCCCATTGTGACATCACCGCCCTCGCATCGGGTCTCCATGTAGTTTTTTATAAATGAGACCCACTGGAGTACATTTTTTCAGTGTATTACGACACATGAACTTAGGAAGGATACCTTACCCAAATTGTGGCAAATTTATCAAAATTGTGCATTTTTTATTAGAAATTTGGTTGGAGATGCTATGGATGTTAGAAATTGGAAGAGTATTTTGGGTGCAGTGGTTGTTCTCTTGGGATTATTTGTTGGGTGAAAGCTGTAATTGACAACCAACACGAACATTCAGGTCCAAAGAAAACTCGCTGCTTAAAGGGAATCTGTCACCCAGCTTTTAACATCTAATCTGAGAGAAGCATAAAGTAGAGACAGAGATTATGATTTCAAATGATGTGTCAATTACTGGGTACCTTGCTGTAGTTTTGATAAAAGCACTGTTTCATCAGCAGGAGATATCACTGGAGGACTAGTGTACCTGCTGCCATGCAGTCCTCCATGTTCATGAGCTCTGTATAATCCCACTCTTACCACTGATTGGCAGTTTTCTGCCTATACATAGTGTACACAGAAAGCTGCCCAATCAGTGGTGTGGACGGGGTTATACACAGCTCAGCATTCAGAGAACTAAAAGATCTTCCACAGAGAAAGATGAATTTATCAAAACTGCAATAAGCAGCCCAGTAAGTGGCACATCACTCCTACGTCATACTGCTCTCAGTTGGGGTAGCAAAAACCTGGTGACATATTCCCTTTAAACCTTCTTTAATCCCTTCACGACCTTGGGATTTTCCGTTCAATATGTCAATGTAAGGGCTTGTTTTTTGCGGGACCATCGTTCCTTTTGAAAAACACCATTGATTTTACCATATAGTATTCAAAAAAAGGAAATAAAATTCCAAGTGCGGTGAAGCTCCAAAAAAAAGGTGCAATTCCACAAGTGGTTTTTTTTGTCATGTTCACTAACTGCTAAAACTGACCTGTCATTATTATAGAAAAACACAGTTGTAGCAACCATATTACATGCAGGGTAAAATGAAAATGCTGAAGTAGATCAAATACCAAAAATTACTCCCATGCATGTATATGTAGGACCATGGCAGGACCAACTGTACATGATACAGCAAAACACCACGGAAAAGACAGTCATAAAGTCCCATAAAATTCAAGCTTTATTAAATAGAAAAGATATATAAATGTAAAATGGATATATAGGTGCAATGGCAAGTGAGGGGAAAATGGGCACACTTGAGAACACACATCAAAAAATGGCTGAAGGATCAACTATTCCTGCATACTTGCGGTATGTAAAAAAACATAATGCATCTCACGCTAACTGCGACCAATACAAGTTGTCAGAAAATGAATGGTAAGTACCATGGAAGCAGACATTAAGATAATGTACTTAGTAAATGCCTGCACTATCAACTGCAGCATGATGCAGGGTGAAGATAATGAATTGAATAGAAGGTAAGTATCAAATGAGTAGTCATAACTAAGACTGAAAATAGTGCTGCATTTACCTAAGAGGTGCAGGAGCAGAGGACTGTCAGCCAACCCCGACGCGCGTTTCGGAGTGCCAGGCTCCTTCCTCAGGGGGCGTGAGGAGAGAATGAATATCACCCCATTTGTATAATAGCAACTGGAAATGCCCATCTGCGATGCGTGCCCCGTATCCCAACGCCACAGACACCATCATCCCCCCACTCGCCGTCACCGGAAACACATGGAAAACCATGTGATCGGATGGCTGATGCCAGGAAGGGAGAGGCAGGCCGGGGAAGGAGGGACAGGAGGCGCATGCGCAAAGATGGAAAGACATACAAGGCGGCCATAATGGATAAGGGCAGCCATGGAAAGAAAACACAAATAACACTACATAATGGAAGGCCAAAGATAGTATATACCGTATACACATATAGAATTATGCCGACTACAGAGTCACATCACGGACCGCAAAGAACCCCAGACAGGCTGACACCAGAAACACGTGGGGCCCCACGTTATCGGGCGGCAAGCATGAAGGGGAGAAAGCCGGCTGGGAAATGACATGCAGCAGGTACATATATCATAAAAATAGCATTACGGCTGATACAAATAGGGACGATGAGCCGCAAACATGAAATATGGCACAGATAGTAGAGGTAATAATAACAATAAAACACACATATAATATCAAAATTAGCCAAAAGAGCTAGCACTGTTATTAAAGTGACAAAGAATGTACAAAGAATGTACAAATATGCGTTACACAATTCATAGTTTGGGACTTTATGACTGTCTTTTCCGTGGTGTTTTGCAGTCTTTATGATAGTCCAGGTCATTGCTAGTACGCAGATACCAAACATGTATAGGTTCTTTTCTTATTTAAGTGGCGAGAAAAAATCCAAAGTTTGCATTAAAAAAAAACAACATCCCATTTTTCGGGATCTGGGGCCGTGTGAGGGATTATTTTTTGGGCGCCGAGCTGACATTATTATTGATACTATTTTGGTGTAGGTACGATGTTTTGATCGCCTGTTATTGCATTTTATTGCAATGTTCTGGAGACCAAAAAAATGTAATTCTGGCATATCGATTTTTATTCTTGCTACGCCATTAACCGATCAAAATAATGAAGTTAATATTTTGATAGATCGAGCATATCGTATGTGTATACCTGTATTTTTTCGATTGTTTCATTTTGAATAGTTCAAAGGGGGGTAATTTGAACTTTATCTTTGTAATATTTTTGAAAAAAATTTGTTCTACTTTTAATAACCAGCAGATATGGGATTAATCCGCAGATTAATAGGGGTCACACTTGCGAGTGTGATGTGAGAAACTTTTGCATCAATACCCGGCACTGCCGCCTGCACTTGAGCCAAAGTGTGTGGCTACATGTATTTCTAAGCAGCCGCGCGCTCCGATCCAAGTGCCGGGTATTGATGCACAAGTTTCTCGCATTGTACTCACAAGTCTGACCCCGGACTTAGAAAGGTGTCCTAATGCACTGCAAAGCCGGCTGTCCATCCAAGCACCAGGGTGTGCTTACAGCCGCCGCTCACTATGTATGGACCAATGAGAGCCAATAGCACCCGGGAGGCACCTTCATAGCGCTATTGAACTGCCGATTAACCCTATATCTGCAGGATAACATTGTTATACACTGTTACAGGTTATTGTCCAGTCTTTTTTTACATATGTGTTTGCCTTTATTCACTATGGTTTAATGTCATCAGTTTGTGGCTGATTCATAAATTGCGACTTTCACAGAGTTGTAACTTTTTTTGGTTTTAAAATACTTTATTCTTCTTTCAGGAAATCCTTTTGACAATTTAAAATGTGTGAACTCTGCCGTAGCCAATATAATTGTGGCCATCCTGCTCAATCAAAGATTTGACTATGAAGATCCCACCATATTGAAACTCGTGAGCTTAATAAATGAAAACATAAGACTTTTTGGGACGCCCTTGGTCAGGGTAAGAATGATGTGCTTTTTTTTAAAATTTTTCTTCTTTGACTTCTTTCTTTCAAAATGAAGAGGGCCGCCAGTGACATGCTTAGGCCGGGGTCACACTTGCGAGTATGATGCGAGGAACTCGCGCGAGTCTCTGACATCAGTTCTCGGCACTGCCGACGGCACTCGGAACCGGCGTGTGTGACTTCATAGAAATACATGCAGTCACACACTCCGGTCCGAGTGCCGGGTATTGATGCGCCAGTTTCTCGCATCGTACTCGTGTGACCATGACTTACTCATATGCTCGGAAGCTGAGGAGGTAAGTACATTTAAATGTGTGTTCTTAATTGTACACTTGGATGCTTAAGCTTTAGGAAGACAAGTTATGGATGGACAGCTGATGACCTACAATGGGGGAAGATTAGTAGGCATAAATGACATGAAAGGTTCGCTTCATGGCCTCCTTCACAGATTCATATAAAATCAGTACTGGAAAAAACAGCAGTACCGGTGTCATCAGTGTTTTGGATCAGTGTTTCACGTGAATGTGAAGAGGTCCTTAGACGGAATTTCCATCTTGGTCTCCTTTCAAATCATAAATTTGTCCAGGAGGGAACAGGTCTTCTTTAAGCTCATGTTTAATAATTTAATAACTAGATAAAAAATTTAATCTTCACACCAAACCAAATCAATACTTTTCTGCTTATAAGGAGTGTGCATAAACCAAGAGAAGCCGATATAACGTGTATTCACCTTACCGACCAAGAATAGGTTTCAAAATGTTTATTGTTTATTAGCATTTACTTGTCCAACTACAAACTTGATGTGTGTCATTTTCCTAAGTATTGATTCTACAACTTAATTTCCAATATATTTGTATAAACTGATTTTTTTGTACAAAACACTATTGTAATAATAAGCCATCAATTTGTGATGTTTTATTTATTTTGTTCAAAGCTTTTCAACAGCTTACCGCTGCTGATGCACTGGATGCCGGGAGGTCACAAGAAAATTATGGCAAATATCAGAGAGTTTCACAGTTTTTTAGAAAAAACTTTTACAAAACAAAGGAAAGAGCTGGATGTGAATGACCAGCGCAATTTAATCGACACCTTCCTTGTCAAGCAGCAAGAGGTATTTCTAGTTTCACAGATGTTTTGAAGATCAGTTTTATAAAATCACCTTTATATTGGATCAGTTACAACAGTGTGATGTATTAAAGTTATAAGTAGAGTTGAGCGATACTTTCCGATATCCAAAAGTATCGGAATCGGAATGGTATCGCCGATACCATTAAAATATCGGCGATACCCGATACCGATACCGAAAGTCCCATGTAAGTCTATGGGAACAAAATATCGCAACTAAAAAAACCTCTTTCTTTCCTTGTAAACACTAAATATACACACATAGAATACATATATATATATATATATATATATACATGTCATTGTGACATATATATATACATATATGTATAGTTTATACACTTCTACATAGTAAAATATCCTCTGATTCAATTGCCGGGTAAAGCCGGCTTCTGTGAAAAGACAGAAGCACCCGACATGAAATGACACTTGGTGTACATAGGGTTAACCATGTCTTTTCATGTCGTTTGCTATCTGATTTGCACAAACAATTACATCAGTCTATGTGTGCAAAATTTCACACCTGTAGGGGTTAATTAAAGGTGTAAATTCTTTGTAAAAAAAACGGACTTTTTTGCTACGAATTTACACCTTTAATTAACCCCTACAGGTGTGAAATTTTGCACACTTACACTCATGTAATTGTTTGTGCAAATCAGATATCAAACTACATGAAAAGACATGGTTAACCCTATGTACACCAAGTGTCATTTCATGTCGGGTTCTGCATTTTCACAAAAGCCGGCAATTGAATTAGCGGCTATTATACTATGTAGAAGTGAATGAACTATAAATATAAATATATATATATATATGTGTGAAACAAATTCAATGACATGTATATATATATATGAGGTGTAAAATTGCTGAAAAAAAATGCGTGGGCTCCCGCCCTATTTTCGCAACCAGACAGACAAAGCCAGTGAGTGGGGGCAGATAATAATAGCCCAGAGAGGGACCATTTTTTTTGGCTACTTAACATCTGCCCCCAGACACCCCAGAAAGGGCAAATCTCTAATTAGATTTGCCCTTTCTGGCACTTTGCCCGTCTATTCCCATTGCCCTGTAGCGGTGGCGAATGGGTTAATAAGGGGTTAAAATGACCTTGCAATTGAAAGGTCACTTTAAGCCAGGTTAATAATTGAGAGCTGTCAATTAGACAACTATCAATTATTAATCCTATTGTATGAAAGAAAAATCAAACACACACACTTTAATAAAAAGAAGTTTAATGAAATAATCACACAGTTTTTGACCATATTTTATTTACCTGCTAAAACCATTTCCTGTAATAAAAATAAAATAATAAAGCAAAATTATTCTTACCAATCCGATGCACAGTCAGGTCCCACGGTGTAATCCTTCAGAAAGGGTTAATGTTTACTGCAGGGACCGCAGCTAATGCTGCAGCCTCACAGTAAACCCCCAAATGAATGAGCTCCTCTCCTGGCTGACAGGAGAGGAAGTGGAAAGCTTAATTGATTGCTTTCCACTTTCACTTCAGGTCAGCCAGGGACACCATCAGTGACGTCAGAGGGAACTGATTAACAAAAATAGGGGTTCCCTTCGAAAAAAAAATGGCGTGGGGTCCCCCCTATTTTTGTTAACCAGCCAGATGAAGCAGACCGCTGAGGCCTGGATTTTCAGGCTGTTAAGGAGCCAAGATCCATGGACCTTGCCAGCCTGATAATACCAGGCCACAGCAGTCTGCATATCTTGGCTGATTAACAAAAATAGGGGATCCCCTCGAAAAAAATTGGCGTGGGGTCCCCCCTATTTTTGTTAACCAGCCAGATGAAGCAGACCGCTGAGGCCTGGTTTTTCAGGCTGGTAAGGATCCAATATCCATGGACCTTGCAAGCCTGATAATACCAGGCCACAGCAGTCTGCTTAGCTTGGCTGGTTAACAAAAATAGGGGATCCCCTCGAAAAAAAAACGGCGTAGGGGTCCCCCTATTTTTGTTAACCAGCCAAGTAAAATGCAGACTGCTGCGGCCTGGTATTAAAAGACTGTCAAGGCCCATGGATTTTGGCCCTCAACAGCCTGATAATACCAGGCTACAGCAGCCCCACATTTGGCGCATCAAAAGATGTGCCAATTGTGGCACTTTACCCGGCTCTTCCCACTGCCCTGTAGCGGTGGCAAGTGGGGTAATAAGGGGTTAATGTCACCGTTGATTGCACGGTGACAATAAGCTCGGTTAATAATGGAGAGGTGTCAATAAGACACCGATCCATTATTAATCCCAAAGTTTTTAAATGTGTAAAAAAAAGACACAGCAAGAAAAAAGTCTTTTAATGAAATAAAAGAGACAACACAGTTTTCATTTTTTTTATTACTCTCTCATTCCTGCGACGCCATCGATCTCCTGTAAAAAAATAAAAAAAACAAACCAACAGTATACCACCTATCCGACGCAGTCCATAACGACAGTCCCACGACGATCCAGCTCTGCTACATCGCAATGACAGGCAGAGCCTGTCATTGCAACGCAGCACAGCTAATTACCTGCTTCCCCGGCGGTGACGTCATCGGACTGCTTTACGGCCGCGATTACCCAGCAGTCACTGCAGTTATCGCGAGAAACTGCATGTGACCGCCGGGGAGAAGAGGATGGCGGCCATTAAGCAGTCCGGAATGTGACCGCCGGAGATCTTCTGCCGGGTAATTGCCGCTGACTCCTGACAGACCCGACAGACGGACACTGACAGTGACAGTGACATCCCGATTCCGGTATCCGATATGACGAAAATATCGGTACTCGGAATCGGAATTCCGATACAGCCAATATCGGCCGATACCCGATATTTGCAGTATCGGAATGCTCAACCCTAGTTATAAGTGTACAGTCATGGACAAAAGTTTTGAGAATGACACAAATATTAATTTTACAAAGTCTACTGCTTCACTTTTTCTAATGGCAATTTGCATATACTCCAGAATGTTATAAAGAGTGATCAGCTTAACAGCAATTACTTGCAAAGTCAATATTTGGCTAGAAAATGAACTTTATCCCCCAAAACACATTTCAACATCATTGCAGCCCAGCCTTAAAAGGACCAGCTAACCTCTTTTCAGTGATTGCTCCAATAACACAGGTGTGGGTGTTGATGAGGACATGGCTGGAGATCAATCTGTCATGATTAAGTAAGAATGACACCACTGGACACTTTAAAAGGAGGCTGGTGCTTGGCATCATTGTTTCTGTTCTGTTAACCATGGTTATCTCTAAAGAAACACGTGCAGTCATCATTGCAATGCACAAAAATGGCCTAACAAGGAAGAGTATCGAAGCTAGAAAGATTGCACCTCAGTCAACAATCTATCGCATCATCAAGAACTTCAAGGAGAGAGGTTCCATTGTTGCCAAAAAGGCTCCAGGGCGCCCAAGAAAGAACAGCAAGCGACAGGACTGTCTCTTAAAAGTGTTTCAGCTGCGGGATCGGGCTACCAGCAGTGCAGAGCTTGCTCAGGAATGGCAGCAGGCAGGTGTGAGTGCATCTGCACGCACTGTGAGGCAGAGACTCTTGGAGTAAGGCTTGGTCTCAAGGAGGGCAGCAAAGAAGCCACTTCTCTCCAGAAAAAACATCATGGACAGACTGATATTCTGCAAAAGGTACAGGCACTGGACTGCTGAGGACTGGGGTAAAGTTATTTTCTCTGATGAATCCCCTTTTCGATTGTTTGGGACATCAAGAAAACGCCTCATTCGGAGAAGACAAGGTGAGCGCTACCACCAGTCTTGTCTCATGCCAACTGTTAAGCATCCTGAAACCATTCATATGTGGGGTTGCTTCTCAGCCAAGGGAATCGGCTCTCTCACAGTCTTGCCTAAAAACACAGCCATGAATAAAGAATGGTACCAGAATGTCCTCCAAGAGCAACTTCTCCCAACCCTCCAAGAGCAGTTTGGCGATCAACAATGCCTTTTCCAGCATGATGGAGCACCTTGCCATAAAGCAAAGGTGATAACTAAATGGCTCAGGGAACAAAACATAGAGATTTTGGGTCCATGGCCTGGAAACTCCCCAGATCTTAATCCCATTGAGAACTTGTGGTCAATCATCAAGAGACGGGTGGACAAACAAAAACCTAAAAATTCTGACAAAATGAAAGCATTGATTGTGCAAGAATGGACTGCTATCAGTCAGGATTTGGTCCAGAAGTTGATTGAGAACATGCCAGGGAGAATTGCAGAGGTCCTGAAGAAGAAGGGTCAACACTGCAAATATTGACTTGCTGCATTAACTCATTCTAACTGTCAATATAAGCTTTTGTTACTCATATGTTTGCAATTATATTTCTGTCTGTGATAAAAACATCTGGCAAACACACATAAAAACCAGAGGGCAGCAGATCATGTGAAAATATAATATTTGTGTCATCCTCAAAACTTTTGGCCATGACTGTACACCTTCTGTGAGAGCTGCAACTTCTCTGGTATTGCACCTTGATATTGATCTCACTTATACTGAAGTTTAAAAAGTATTAAATGCTTATGTATATTATATGGCACTTTGTATGTAGAATTGCTCATTTTGCCTTTCTACTCAGTTAATTATAGAGTGACAGTTTTAAAACTTCAGTATAAGAGAGATCAATATCAAGGTGCAATACCAGAGAAGTTTCTGCTCCTATTATAGTAGTTATATTCCTGAACATAGTGGCAGTATTATAGTGGTTATATTCTTGTACATAGGAGCAGTATTATAGTAGTTATATTCTTGTACATAGGAGCAGTATTATAGTAGTTATATTCTTGTACATAGGAGCAGTATTATAGTAGTTATATTCTTGTACATACGGGCAGTATTATAGTAGTTATATTCTTGTACATACAGGCAGTATTATAGTAGTTGTATTCTTGTACATAGGGGCAATTTTTATTGTAAAAACCAAACAAATACAAATATACTGACATTCCTCCAGTAATACAAAACTAAATTCACTTGGATTGTACATGCATTCATTACATATCCGGATTATACATATAAAATTATCTTAAAGAGTCCATACACCTGGTTGGAAAAAAAAAAAAAAATATTTCAACCCAGTGACACATCCTTCCATAACTTAACATTTCCTAATTTTCCTAATGATTTTATCTATCTGGGCTCGGACATTATTTAGTTGACAGCGTCACAGATCTGAGTCGGAGTTATTCTGGTCACCGCCGGTCTCCATTTCAGACTCTACCCGAGAGCCCTCAGGTAATGGCTTCCGCTTGGGCGGAGGACAGTCCTCTACGTCCCTATCAAACTCTGCGTCAATTCTTCTAAGGTCATCCTCAAAATCACCGTCAGACTCAGACAGAACACCAAACCTATTAGATAAGTCCATTACACCTGCAGAACTCTGGACCTTCTTCCTGGCTCCTTGGCCAGTGTCATACTCCTTCTCAGGTTTACGGGAGGTCTTGTCCTTTTTCTTCCTTTTAGTCTGAGACACAGATGGTAGTACTGAAGTAATGCTTCCCTGTGACTGCTGCCCCTGAGGGACAACCTCCATACTTCCCTGTACACCCTCTGAACCCTGCTGCTCTGGTGTCACCTGAGTAGACCCCTGGTGGGCCTCCGGTCTGGCCAGTATTTCCCCTGACAGTAAAGCTGCCTCCTCTAGAATCTCTGCCCCTGCCACCAAATCCTCATCAGGATAGTCCTTAAAGATATTGTGCCAGGCGTCAGGACAGTCCCTGTGAGGGTGACCGATCTTCCCACAGAGGTTGCACCTGATGTTCTGGCAGTCTGCAGCCACATGGCCGACCTCCCCACACAGGTTGCACTTCACCACAGTACACGTATTCGCCAGGTGACCCGCCTTGCCACATTTGAAGCACTTACGAGGCTGCCCAGGATAGAAACACACACCCCTCTCCCTCATAATAAAGAAGGAGTTGGGTAAGTGGGCAGTGATATTATCGCACTGGCGCAGTTTCACCAAAACCCTCCACCCTCCCGTCCAGATACCATCATTGTCTCTGCTTTTGGTGAGGTCAGAGACCAGGTCACAATGCCTCCGGAGCCACACCACAATGTCCTGAGGGGGAACAGACTCATTCCAGAAGATGAGATTTACCGTAACGGTATCTGGCTTAGAGATAGGAATAAAGCTGAACTTACTCCAGCCCTCAGAGTCTCTAAACTTGGGGAAATTAGACCAGAACCTGTCCAGGTCACTCATGAGCTTAAAGCTGATGTCATAGCCCTGCCTGTCTGGAAGATTAATCACCGCCAAGATGCTGACTGGCGCAAACCCCATCTGGCGACACAAGAGCTCCCTGACCACAAACCTTCTATCTGGCAGATCCTCCTTGGCACCTCTGTGCCGGAAACGCACAACGTTTCTCCGTTTAAACGCCTGGCCGGTATAATTGGCACCAGAGGTGAATTACGGAGCGCCACGACTCCAGGCATTACTGGGGGGAACCTGCGGGGTCACACTAGGCTGACTGACGGGGTGAGGGACTGCAGCAGGGGGGGCTTCTACACCTTGTGTGCTCGGAATTAAAGGGGGGAAATGTCACGCGGTCTTATGATATGTGTACGATGTCAGTAAACTATTCTTAAAAGAACAACACTCTATACAACATATAGATTAGCAACATCAGCATGTAAATATAGAATAGATTTACCTGACACGATATCCGTTGAACTCAGGGTTAATCTTGAGGACTTGATACACTGTCACAGGAAAGAGGAGGACCGGGGGTCTAACCTGACCCTAAACTGGGGTCCTAACTAATCCCTCACCTTGGAGGTACTGATAATGGTTCAGAGGTCCAAGTCTCCAGCCTAACCCTGTCTCCTATCAGTCCCTGAACCCTGTAATCAGTCCTAAGAAGGATTCTGATTACCACCAAAGGGATATGGGCTGATCTCTGCTAAATACACAGATTAGACATATAAGACAGACTGGAGAAAACACAGACTTGCATACACACTCAAACACAGAAGGAACATAAATGATCTGGGATATTAAACTCTAAGCAAGGTGAGCTTAAAACAACTGAGGAGCTCTTTAACTTAAGTCTATACAGATACAATCCTATCTGTGGTCTGCATGAAGAATTTCACTGGCAACTCCCAACACAGACAACCAGAGATTTAAAGGAAACCAATCAACAAATAATTAATTGCAGCCGGAAGAAACTGCACCCAGTCCCAGAACTGAGCACAGACAGAATTAACTCCCTAACTGCCAAACACAAAGAAACAGCAACTCAGCTGTGAGAAGTCAGAATGTGCAACCGCGACGATCTTCGTGGCGATGCACACATGACAGTACCCCCCCTTCTACGAGGGGCCTCCGGACCCTCAGGGCCAGGTTTGCCCGGGTGAGTTCTGTGGAAGGTCCGCACCAAACGATCTGCGTTAATGTCAGACGCAGGAACCCACGTCCTCTCCTCTGGACCATACCCCTTCCAATGCACCAAGTACTGAAGGGACCGGCGATTCAGACGTGAGTCAATGATCTTTGACACTTGAAACTCCAAGTTACCATTGACCACCACTGGAGGAGGAGGTAGAGGTGATGGTATGACTGGTGCCACGTACCTCTTAAGTAATGACTTGTGGAACACATTATGAATTTTAAACGTAGGAGGGAGGTCCAGACGAAATGCCACAGGATTAATTATGGAACTGATCCTGTACGGCCCGATGAATCTGGGGCCCAGCTTCCAGGAGGGAACTTTAAGTTTTATATTCCTGGTAGACAACCATACCAGATCGTTCACATTAAGATCTGGACCAGAAACTCTCCTCCTATCAGCCATACGTTTATAACGGTTCCCCATAGCACTCAGATTATTCAATACACCTCTCCACACTGAAGCAAGTGACGACGAGAAACGCTCCTCCTCAGGAACCCCAGAAGGGCCCCCCCCATTGAATGTACAAAACTGGGGATGAAAACCATATGCCCCAAAAAACGGGGACTTACCAGTGGACTCGCTCCGCCTGTTGTTAAGAGCGAACTCTGCCAGAGGCAAGAAAGAAGACCAGTCCTCCTGGTTCTCTGAGACAAAACACCGAAGATAAGTCTCTAGGCTTTGATTCAGACGCTCTGTCTGACCATTGGTCTGCGGATGAAAAGCCGAGGAAAATGACAATTGCATTCCCCGACGTAAACAAAATGCCCTCCAAAACTTGGACACAAACTGAGACCCCCTATCTGACACCACATCAGAAGGCAACCCATGAAGTCTCACAATCTCCCAATGAACACCTGCGCCAGAGTTTTAGCATTAGGGAGGGCAGGAAGAGCAATGAAATGTGCCATCTTACTGAACCTGTCAACAACCACCAGTATGACAGTCTTCCCTGATGACTGAGGAAGGTCCGTGATGAAGTCCATAGACAAATGAGTCCATGGACGCTCCGGAAGTTTCAAGGGTAAGAGGGTCCCAGACGGACGGGTATGAGGGGTCTTAGAGCGAGCACAAACCCCACAGGACGCGACAAAAGTTAAAACATCTTTATTAACGTTAGGCCACCAAAACCGGCGAGAAAGGAGATCTAAAGTAGCCTTACTCCCTGGATGTCCTGCTAAAGCAGAATTATGATGTGCCTCAATAACCTTTTGTCTCAACTGATTTGGGACAAACAGTCTCCCTGGAGGTCCTGCAGGGGCGTCCCCCTGAGCCTCTAACACCTCCTCCTCAAGCTCAGAACATACAGCCGACACTACCACCCCCTCCTGAAGGATAGGAATCGGGTCATCCATTTTCCCGGCCCCTGGGAAACTGCGAGACAAGGCATCCGCCTTAACATTCTTAGATCCAGGGCGATAAGTGACAACAAAATTAAACCTGGTAAAAAACAACGACCATCGAGCTTGTCTGGAATTCAGACGCTTAGCAGATTCCAAATACAGCAGGTTCTTGTGATCAGTAATGACGGTGACCGGGTGGACTGCCCCCTCCAAAAAGTGACGCCATTCTTCAAAAGCCAACTTAATGGCCAAAAGTTCCCTATTGCCGATATCATAATTCCTTTCGGCGGACGACAATTTTTTAGAAAAGAAAGCGCACGGATGCCATTTACCAGGGGACGGACCCTGGGACAATATTGCACCCACCCCTACGTCAGACGAGTCCAGCTCCACAACGAACGGCTGTGATGCATCTGGTTGGATGAGAACGGGTGCCGAAGCAAAACATTTTTTCAAAGAGGGAAAAGCTTGGCAAGCTTTGTCCGACCATTTAGAAAAATCCGTCCCTTTTCTTGTCATGTCAGTGAGAGGTTTGACAACAGATGAGAAATTACAAATAAATTTCCGGTAGTAGTTAGCAAACCCCAGAAAACGCTGCAGAGCCTTAAGATCCTCTGGCTGATCCCATTCAAGCACTGCTCTCACCTTTTCAGGGTCCATACGGAAACCGGAGGCTGACACCAAGAAACCCAAAAACTGAAGTTCCTGTACGGCGAATACACACTTTTCCAGTTTGGCGTATAGTTTATTGTCTCGCAAGATCTGCAACACCTGTCTCACATGCTCCTGGTGAGACACAAGATCTGGTGAGTAAATTAAAATGTCATCCAAATATACGACCACAAACAGCCCCACCAGATGACGAAAAATGTCATTAACAAAATGTTGGAATACTGCTGGTGCAGTAGTCAGACCAAAAGGCATGACAAGGTTCTCATAATGTCCCTCCGGCGTGTTAAACGCCGTTTTCCACTCATCCCCCTCTTTTATCCTAATCAGATTATACGCCCCCCTGAGATCCAATTTAGAGAACCATTTGGCGCCAACAATTTGATTGAAGAGATCAGGAATCAGAGGGAGTGGATACGGATCTCGAACAGTAATCCGATTAAGTTCGCGGAAATCCAAGCAAGGGCGTAGGCCTCCATCTTTTTTCTTCACAAAGAAGAACCCCGCGGCCACTGGGGAAGATGAAGGTCTAATATGCCCTTTGGCCAGACTTTCCGAAATATAATCTTTCATAGCCTGCCTCTCAGGACCAGAAAGGTTATATAACCTAGCTTTAGGTAACTTAGCATCAGGAAGTAAATTAATAGAGCAGTCATACACGCGATGAGGAGGCAACTCCTGACACCCCTCCTCAGAGAACACATCCCCAAAGTCCTCCAAAAAAGGAGGCAAAGTACTAGGCACGACCGCACTGATGACTGTGTTCATGCAGTTACTTTTGCAAAACTCCCCCCATTGGCTTATATCTCTGGACTGCCAATTAATCACAGGGTTATGTTTAACCAACCAAGGAAGTCCCAACACAATAGGAGTAGGTAGACCCTCCAACACATAACAAGATAATAGTTCCCTATGTATTGCCCCTACCCGAAGGTCAATGTTATGAACCTCATGAACAAAGCTACCTTGGCCGAGAGGCCTGGCGTCAATGGAGAATATAGGGATCGGTTTGACCAATACACTCAGATGCATACCTTGAGCCTGAGCAAACTGAGCGTCAACCAGATTAGCCCCGGACCCACTATCAAGAAGAACAGAAAATCTCTCCACTCTCGTACCAACCACCACCTCCACTGGTACAAGGAACTGAGAAGAACTAGCGGACGAAATACATACTCCCAGGTTGTCGTCCACCACACAACCTGGGATTAACAGTTTTCCGGCGACTTTTTGCTCAACAAGGCATGGGATGGACATCCCCCAACAAAATGTCCCTCTTTTCCCGCAGAAGAAACACCTTCTAAGTCCTGCGGCGTACCGCCAATCCCCTCCTACGAAATGATGTCCCTCCCAACTGCATAGGCTCCTCCGAACAGACAAGGGGAACCTCAACATAAGGGACTTTAGTAGTAGGTGGAGTAACAACAGGGGGCGGAGTTACCTCGCACCTCTCCCGGAGCCGTCTATCAGTACGGATAGCTAGGGCCATAGCAGCCTCCAGTGATGGAGGAGAATCATACTGAGCCAAAACGTCCTTTAATTTGTCAGAAAGCCCATGACAAAACTGGCTCCTAAGAGCTGGGTCATTCCACTGAGTATCTGTGGCCCATCTACGGAACTCAGAAGCAAATTCCTCCGCCGGACGATCTCCCTGCTGTATCTTACGTAATTTTGTCTCAGCAAGAGAGACCTGATCTGGGTCATCATATACCAAACCCAGGGCAGTAAAAAATCGATCTACTGACTGTAGAGCCGGGGATCCCGGAGGAAGTGAGAAGGCCCAGGATTGAGGGTCCCCTTGTAGGAGCGAGATAACAATTCCCACTCTCTGCTCTTCACTCCCTGATGATCGAGGCCGAAGCCGAAAATACAATTTACATGCTTCCCTGAAGGTAAAAAATTTGTCTCGCCCACCAGTGAACCTGTCCGGGAGAGCTACTTTAGGTTCAAATCTGTTTGCTCCGAGGGAGACAAAACTTTGGACTTAATGTCCTTCAGCTCCATGGATAATCCCTGCAACTGCAGAGCCAGCTGGGCTACTGGATCCATGGCAACTGGGAATAATTTTATGGGCCAGTGAAAATGTCACGCGGTCTTATGATATGTGTACGATGTCAGTAAACTATTCTTAAAAGAACAACACTCTATACAACATATAGATTAGCAACATCAGCATGTAAATATAGAATAGATTTACCTGACACGATATCCGTTGAACTCAGGGTTAATCTTGAGGACTTGATACACTGTCACAGGAAAGAGGAGGACCGGGGGTCTAACCTGACCCTAAACTGGGGTCCTAACTAATCCCTCACCTTGGAGGTACTGATAATGGTTCAGAGGTCCAAGTCTCCAGCCTAACCCTGTCTCCTATCAGTCCCTGAACCCTGTAATCAGTCCTAAGAAGGATTCTGATTACCACCAAAGGGATATGGGCTGATCTCTGCTAAATACACAGATTAGACATATAAGACAGACTGGAGAAAACACAGACTTGCATACACACTCAAACACAGAAGGAACATAAATGATCTGGGATATTAAACTCTAAGCAAGGTGAGCTTAAAACAACTAAGGAGCTCTTTAACTTAAGTCTATACAGATACAATCCTATCTGTGGTCTGCATGAAGAATTTCACTGGCAACTCCCAACACAGACAACCAGAGATTTAAAGGAAACCAATCAACAAATAATTAATTGCAGCCGGAAGAAACTGCACCCAGTCCCAGAACTGAGCACAGACAGAATTAACTCCCTAACTGCCAAACACAAAGAAACAGCAACTCAGCTGTGAGAAGTCAGAATGTGCAACCGCGACGATCTTCGTGGCGATGCACACATGACAGGAAATCACAGACATCATCATGCACATTGTTATCATCAACATCAATGTCACTATCAGACTGCGCAGCGTCCACCAAAGATACTGTGCTCCTCCAAACCCCCGACCCCTCAGATACAGCGCGGTTATCCCCAGCATCAGAGCCCTGCTGGCACCATCAGGAACTACCGGCACATATCCACTGCCCAACTGTGGTGCATGGCATTCTGAGACTTGTAGTCCCTCTGCTGAAAAATGTCCATGCTGCTGCTTGGAATCTGCTGCAGGCGGCTGTGCTGGGCATTCTGCGACTTGTTTTTACCTCTACTGGAATGTGCCCTTCATGCTGCTGCTTGAAATCTGCTGCAGGCTGTTGTGCTGGGCATTCTGTGACTTGTTGTACCTCTGCTGGAATCTGCACTACATGCTTCTGCTTTGGATCTGCTGCAGGCAGTTTTGCTGGGCATTCTGAGACTTGTGGTACGTCTGCTGGGTCTGTACTACAGGCTGCTGCTGGTGCGGCATTTGCCCCTTTTGGAAGCAGAAACTTGCAGGCTGCAGCACTGGCCGCACCTGCTTCTGGGGTCCACCTGGGACAATGTCTGACCTGGAACC
>JARQOD010000005.1:7587696-7626589 GCA_033576555.1 Oophaga sylvatica | reverse complement strand
AGTTGAGGCATGGCACACGCTCAGCAGACTACAACCACAGTGGTTGAAGAACTAACTGGAGCGTGATTGCACTCTTCAAAAATGAAAACCTCTAGACTATCAGTGAACACTGCACACAACTGTTCACAGCTGTGAAAGGGCCCTTTGTGTACTTCTAGACTGATTTGCAACCAATGTATTGTATAGGATGGAAGCGCGTCACACTAATAGATTTGAGTTATTTGAAATAGAATGGAGCAGCACCAATTTGAGAAAAATGTCAAGGATGAGGCAGTGCAACACGCTTCAGCAGACTACAACCAGCAGTGGTTGAAGAACTAACTGAGCGTGATCTGCACTCCAAAAATGAAAACCTCAGACTACAGTGAACACTGCACACAACTGTTCACTAGCTGTGAAAGGCCCCTTTGTGTACTTCTAGACTGTTTGCAACCATGTATTGTATACGGATGGAAGCGCGTCACACTAATAGATTTGAGTTATTTGAAATAGAATGGAGCAGCACCAATTTGAGAAAAATGTCAAGGATGAGGCAGTGCACACGCTCAGCAGACTACAACCAGCAGTGGTTGAAGAACTAACTGGAGCGTGATCTGCACCAAAAATGAAAACTCAGACTAATGAACACTGCACACAACGTTCACTAGCTGTGAAAGGCCCTTGTGTACTTCTAGACTGTTTCAACCATGTATTGTATAGGATGGAACGCGTCACACTAATAGATTTGAGTTATTTGAAATAGAATGGAGCAGCACCAATTAGAGAAAAATGTCAAGGATGAGGCATGGCACACGCTCAGCAACTACAACCAGCATGGTTGAAGAACTAATGGAGATGATCTTTCACTACAAAATGAAAAACCTCAGACTACAGTGAACACTGCACAACTGTTCACTAGCTGAAAGGCCCCTTGTGTACTTCTAGACTGTTGCAACCAATGTATGATACGATGGAAGCGCGTCACACTAATATTTGAGTTATTTGAAATAGAATGGAGCAGCACCAATTGAGAAAATGTCAAGGATAGGCAGTGGCACACGCTACAGACTACAACAGCAGGGTTGAAGAACTAACTGGAGAGGATCTGCTCAAAAATGAAAACCTCAGACTACAGTGAACACTACGAACTGTTCACTAGATGTGAAAGCCCCTTTGTGTACTAGACGTTGCAACCAATGTATTGTATAGGATTGAAGCGCGTCACACTAATAGATTTGAGTATTGAAATAGAATGAGCAGCACCAATAGAGAAAAATGTCAAGGATAGCAGTGGCACATGCTCAAAACTACAACCAGCTGTTGAAGAACTAACGGAGCTGATCTGCACTCCAAAATGAAAACCTCAGACTACATGAACACTGCACACAATGTTCACTAGCTGTGAAAGGCCCCATTGTGTTACTAGACTGTTGCAACCAATGTATTGTATAATGAACGGTCACATAATAATGAGTTATTTAAGAATGCAGCACATTGAAAAATTAAGATAGATGGCAGTCAGCGACACAACCATGGTTGAAGAACAACGAGGATCTGCACTCAAAGAACCTCAGATACGTGAACACTGCACAGTTCACTGCGTGAAGGCCTTTCTCTTGTTTGCAACAATTGAAGTCCACTATTGAGTATGATTTGCACCCATTTTCAAGTAGCAGTACACGCTCACACTCAACGGCATTGAATACGAGGACTGCACCCAAAAACCCACACGTGACCGCCCACTCCTCTAAAGCCCTTGTGTACTTCAGATGTTGCAACCATGTATTGTTATGATGGAGCGCGTCACACTAATAATTGGTATTTGAATAGAATGAGCAGCACCAATTTGAGAAATGTCAAGGATGAGGCAGTGGCACACGCTCAGCAGACTACAACCACAGTGGTTGAAGAACTAACTGGACGTGACTGCACTCCAAATGAAACCTCAGACTACAGGAACACTGCACACAACTGTTCATAGCTGTGAAAGGCCCTTGTGTACTTCTAGACTGTTTGCAACCATGTATGTATGGATGGAAGCGCGTCACACTAATAGATTTGAGTTATTTGAAATAGAATGGAGCAGCACCAATTAGAGAAAATGTCAAGGATGAGCAGTGGCACACGCTCAGCAGACTACAACCAGCATGGTTGAAGACTAATGGAGCTGATCTCACTCAAAAATGAAAACCTCAGACTACAGTGAACACTGCACACAACTGTTCACTAGCTGTGAAAGGCCCCTTTGTGTACTTCTAGACTGTTTGCAACCAATGTATTGTATACGGATGGAAGCGCGTCACACTAATAGATTTGAGTTATTTGAAATAGAATGAGCAGCACCAATTGAGAAAATGTCAGGATGAGGCAGTGGCACACGCTCACAGACTACAACCAGCATGGTTGAAGAACTAACTGGAGGTGATCTGCCTCCAAAATGAAACTCAGACTACAGTGAACACTGCACCAACTGTTCACTAGTGTGAAAGGCCCTTTGTGACTTCTAGACTGTTTGCAACCAATGTATTGTATAGGATGAAGCGCGCACACTAATAGATTTGAGTTATTTGAAATAGAATGAGCAGCACCAATTGAGAAAAATGTCAGGATGAGGCAGTGGCACAGCTCAACAGACTACAACCGCATGTTGAAGAACTAACTGGAGCGTGATCTGCACTCCAAAAATGAAAACCTCAGATACATGAACACTGCACACAATGTTCACTAGCTGTGAAAGGCCCTTGTGTATTCTAGACTGTTTGCAACCAAGTATGTATAGGATGGAAGCGCGCACACTAATAGTTTGAGTTATTTGAAATAGAATGGAGCACACCAATTGAGAAAATGCAAGGATAGGCATTGCACCCTCACAGACTACAACCAGCAGTGTTGAAGAACTAACTGAGCGTGATCTGCACTCCAAAAATGAAAACCTCAGACTACGTGACACTGCAACAACTGTTCACTACTGTGAAAGGCCCTTTGTGTACTTCTAGACTGTTTGCAACCAATGTATTGTATACGGATGGAAGCCGTCACACTAATAATTTGAGTTATTGAAATAGAATGTAGCAGCACAATTAGAGAAAAATGTCAGGATGAGGCAGTGGACACGCTCAACAGACTACAACAGCATGTTGAAGAACTAACTGGACGTGATCTGCACTCCAAAAATGAACTCAGACTACAGTGAACACTGCACCAACTGTTCACTAGCTGTGAAAGGCCCCTTTGTGTACTTCTTAGTGTTTGCAACCAATGTATTGTATAGGATGGAAGAGCGTCACACTATAGATTTGAGTTATTTGAATAGAATGGAGCAGCACCAATTTGAAAAAATGCAAGGATGAGGCAGTGACACACGCTCAGCAGACTACAACAGCAGTGGTTGAAGAACTAACTGAGCGTGATCTGCACTCCAAAATGAAAACCTCAGACTACAGTGAAACTGCACACACTGTTCACTAGCTTGAAAGGCCCTTTGTGTACTTCTAATGTTGCAACCATGTATTGATAGGAGGAAGCCGTCACACTAATAGATTAGTTATTTAAATGAATGAGCACCCAAATAAAAAAAAAAGAGCAGTGGACACGCTGAGACTACAACAGCGTGGTGAAGACAACTGAGCGTACTGCACAAAATGAAACCAACTACAGTGACCGCACAAATGTTCCTGTGTGAAACCTTTGGTCTCTAATGTTTCACATTGTATAGATGGAAGCGGTCACACTAATAGATTGGTTATTGAATAGATGAGCAGCACCAATTGAAATGTCAAGGATGAGCATGCAACCTCACAGACAAACAGTGGTGAAGAACTAATGAGATCTGCACTCAAATGAAAACCTCAACTACATGACACTGCACACAACTGTTCACTAGCTGTAAAGGCCCTTGTGTACTCTACTGTTTGAACCAATGATGTATAGGATGGAAGCGCCACCTATATTGAGTATTGAAATAGAATGGAGCCCAATGAAAAATGTCAAGGATGAGCTGCACGCTCGCGACTACAACGCAGTGGTTGAAGAACTAATGGACGTCCATCAAAAATAAAACCTCAAACGTGAAACGCACCAACGTTCATAGCTGTGAAGGCCCCTTGTGTTTCTAGACTGTAACCAATTATGTTAGGGGAAGCGCGCACACTAATAGATTGAGTTATTGAATAGAATGAGCACCAATTGAGAAAATGCAAGTGAGAGGGCACATCCAGACACAACCAATGTGAAACTAACTGAGTGATCTGCTCCAAATGACTCAGAACAGTGAACACTGCACCACTGTCACTTTGAAAGCCCTTGTGTACTTCTATGTTTGAACCATATTGTATAGGATGGAAGCGCGTCACACTAATAGATTTGAGTTATTTGAAATAGAATGGAGCAGCACCAATTAGAGAAAAATGTCAAGGATGAGGCAGTGGCACACGCTCAGCAGACTACAACCAGCAGTGGTTGAAGAACTAACTGGAGCGTGATCTGCACTCCAAAAATGAAAACCTCAGACTACAGTGAACACTGCACACAACTGTTCACTAGCTGTGAAAGGCCCCTTTGTGTACTTCTAGACTGTTTGCAACCAATGTATTGTATAGGATGGAAGCGCGTCACACTAATAGATTTGAGTTATTTGAAATAGAATGGAGCAGCACCAATTTGAGAAAAATGTCAAGGATGAGGCAGTGCACACGCTCAGCAGACTACAACCAGCAGTGGTTGAAGAACTAACTGGAGCGTGATCTGCACTCCAAAAATGAAAACCTCAGACTACAGTGAACACTGCACACAACTGTTCACTAGCTGTGAAAGGCCCCTTTGTGTACTTCTAGACTGTTTGCAACCAATGTATTGTATACGGATGGAAGCGCGTCACACTAATAGATTTGAGTTATTTGAAATAGAATGGAGCAGCACCAATTAGAGAAAATGTCAAGGATGAGGCAGTGGCACACGCTCAGCAGACTACAACCAGCAGTGGTTTGAAGAACTAACTGGAGCGTGATCTGCACTCCAAAAATGAAACCTCAGACTACAGTGAACACTGCACACAACTGTTCACTAGCTGTGAAAGGCCCCTTTGTGTACTTCTAGACTGTTTGCAACCAATGTATTGTATACGGATGGAAGCGCGTCACACTAATAGATTTGAGTTATTTGAAATAGAATGGAGCAGCACCAATTGAGAAAAATGTCAAGGATGAGGCAGTGCACACGCTCAACAGACTACAACCAGCAGTGTTGAAGAACTAACTGGAGCGTGATCTGCACTCCAAAAATGAAAACCTCAGACTACAGTGAACACTGCACACAACTGTTCACTAGCTGTGAAAGGCCCCTTTGTGTACTTCTAGACTGTTTGCAACCAATGTATTGTATACGGATGGAAGCGCGTCACACTAATAGATTTGAGTTATTTGAAATAGAATGGAGCAGCACCAATTTGAGAAAAATGGCAAGGATGAGGCAGTGACACACGCTCAGCAGACTACAACCAGCAGTGGTTGAAGAACTAACTGGAGCGTGATCTGCACTCCAAAAATGAAAACCTCAGACTACAGTGAACACTGCACACAACTGTTCACTAGCTGTGAAAGGCCCCTTTGTGTACTTCTATAGTGTTTGCAACCAATGTATTGGATACGGAGGGAAGCACGTCACACTAATAGATCACTGTTAATTTCAATTGAATGAAGCAGCACCAATTCCACAAAATAAAAAAAAAAAGAGTCAGTGAGTGACACGTGCTGATGACTACAAACAGCGTTGGATGCAGAGCAAACTGCAGCGTCACCTGCACTCACACACACACCTTGCGCAGAGCTGTGAAAACAACACTGCAAGGAAAAAGGATGATTTACAGAGCGGTTTCTCAAATAGCCTGCCTACAAACAATTCACAAAAACGCTATCTCTAGCTGTCCCTCAGAGTCAGCAGAGCAGCGTCCTGTCCCTAACTTAATTCTCAGCACAGTGACGGTAAAATTGCGGCGGCGCCTTTTATAGTGCATTCTGTCATCATTTCAGCATCCAATCACAGCCATGCCATTAGTTAACATGACCGCAGCATTACAGGATGTGCCCACACTTCGTAGGATTCCTCATTGGCTGTCTAAAATCACATTGCCTCTCAAAGAATTATGGGAACTTCCGATTCTGGTATACGATATATGAAAAATATCGGAACTAAGTATCGGAATTCCGATACAGCGAATATCGGCCGATACCCGATACTTGCGGTATCGGAATGCTCAACTCTAATAATCACACATGTGGGCCAATGTTCCAGGTGTCAATGATGCACTGCCAGTGGTGGGTGGAGGAGCACTTTCTGCCAAATCCACATCCTTCCAGTTACGCACACACCTTGTACCTGACCTTGGCAAGCCAACATTTTCTCTTGCCCCCTGAGAAGCATCCTCCCCAAAATAATCATTCCCCTCATCCTCCTCCTCTTCTTCCTCTTCTTCCTCCACCTCATCCCGGACAGTTCCCTGAGCAGACAATGGCTGACTGTCATCAAGGCCTCCTCCTCCTCCTCCGCTGCAGATGCCTGATCATTAATGCGCATCAAAGTTTGCATGAGCAGACGCATAAGTGAGATGCTCATGCTTATGATAGCATCGTCTGCGCTTACCAGCCGTGTGCATTCCTTAAAACACTGAAGGACTTTATAGAGGTCTTTCAGCTTTGACCACTGCAAAGCCGACAACTCGATGTCTGCCCTCAAACTGCCTGCTCGTGTATCCTCCCACAAATTTATTACAGCCTGCCTCTATTCGCACAGCCTCTCAACCATGTGCATGGTGGAGTTCCACCTTGTTGTAACATCTATGATTAGGCGGTGCTTGGGGAGGTGGAGTGATCGCTGCAGCCTCTGCATACGACTGGAGTCTACGGACGAGCGATGGATGTGCAAGCACAGACTTCACACCTTATGGAGCAGGGCTGGTAACTCCGGATAATTATTCATGAAGCACTACACCACCAGGTTTAAGGTGTGAGCCAGGCAAGGTATGTGACTGAGCTTCGCCAGGGCTGTGGCCGCCACAAAATTACGTCCGTTATCACTGACTACCTTGCCTGGCTCAAGATGTAGACTGCCTAGCCATGACTCAGTTTCTCGCTGCAAGTAGTCAGCCAGTACCTCCGCAGTGTGTCTGTTGTCACCCAAAGACATCATCTTTAAAACAGCCTGCTGATGCTTACCACTAGCTGATCGATAGTGTGACACCTCGTGTGCAAAACTGGCAGCTGCGGATGGAGTGCTCTTGCAACTACGCTCTGTCGACGAGCTTTCGCTTCTGGAGGAGAAGGGTCGAACGCATACAGCCAACTGTTGCCTATACCATGGGCAAGGCAGCACTGTCCCCCCTCCACTGTCCCCTGTGGACCCTGCATCCACCACATTAACCCAGTGCGCAGTGTTGGACACGTAACGGCCCTGGCCATGCCTACTGGCCAATGCATCTGTTGTGAGGTGCACCTTTACACTCACTGATTGTTTGAGTGCATGGACAATGCGGTCTTTCACATGCAGGAGGAGGGCTGGGATGGCTTTTCTATAAAAAAAAGTGCCAGCTGGGTAGGTCATAGCGTGGGACAGCGTAGGCCATGAGCATCATCTCTAATGAGATCAGTTTGGCAATGTAGGCGTTCAAAGCCAGTGTACGCGGATGAGAGGATGAGTACTTTCTTGTCCTACTCAGAGTCTCTGCTAGGGTGACCTGGACTTGAGAGCTGCATATGGTGGAACTAGCGGTGGACATGGCGGACTGAGAGGGGGTTGTGTGATGGTGGTGGTGGTGATGGCCTAGATTCAGTTTTTCGTTAGAAAAACATTGTGATTCCCTGACTACTTTGGCCATGTGATGATACCTCAACATTTCTTGCTGGTGGTGTGCTAACCGGTGGGCTTACAGTGGGGGAAGCGATGTAGTGTTGCTGGCTAACTTCAGTCGGAGCAGGAGCACGTGTGCTACCTGAGGTTTTGTAGTCGGTCCATGCTTGCAAGTGCATGGTTTTAAATGTCTAAGCATGCAACTGGTATTCAAATTTCGGAGACTTTTCCCTCGGCTATAGTTCTTTCTGCACTTCTTACAGATAACCTTTGCCTCATCAATAGGATTTTGGTCAAAAAGTGCCACACTGCACTCTTCCTACTGTGGAATAAATTTCAGGGCTTGCATGCTGTGCTAATTTGACCATCTGGCCAAGCTGTCCTGCAACTCTTTTTGTTTTTTTAACATGTTTTTGGACTGGTACGGGCCTGCAGATAACCGCAGTTGCGATGTCGATGCCTGCTGCGGATCCTCCTCCTCTACTGTGCTATTGCCAGTGGCACCCTCTACCCCCAATGGATACCAATCCGGGTCAACAACTGGGTCATCCATCACCTCCTCTTAAATTTCATCTGCACCTTCCTCTGTGTCACTGTGTAAGGTGGTATAGTATGAGGGAAGGGGCACCTGAGTTTCATCAGGGTCAGAATCTGGCTCAGTAGACTGCGAGGGCAATGCAGTGCTTTGGGTGAATGTACCAGCAGAATCATATAGCAGTGGCTGTGCATCACTGCACTCCATGTCATATTCATCTTGGACTGGGGAATTCAGGATTTGACTTGATAACCCAGGCATGGTATGTGAAAAGAGCTCCATGGAGTAATCTGAAGTGTGGCCTGCCGCATCCTTCACTTTTGGTGTGGGTGAAGGACACAAGGAAAGGTGTCGTTCCTGACCAGGAGCCTGCACTGAAGACTCAATGCTTGCATTTTTTTAAACTTCAGAAGAGGAGGCGATAGAGCTGGAGGCTGTTTCGGCAATGTAAGCCAAAACCTGTTCCTGATGCTCTGGCTTTAAAAGCGGTTTACCTACTCCCAGAAAAGGGAGCCTTCCAGGCCTTCTGGAGCCAGACAATGATGCAGGCTCAACTCCTCCTGCCTTAGGTGCTATTGTGCTTTTGGCACTACCAGCAGATGCACCACCACCACCACCATCAGTACCAGCTGCCCCCTATCCACGTCCACGGCCTCTTCCACCATACTTCCTCATGTTTGGGAAAATGTACCAAAAATACCAGCTGATATATACAGTGCCTTCAAGTAGTATTCAACCCCCTGCAGATTTAGCTGGTTGACACATGCGGAATTAACTTGGCATTGTGACATTTGTACTGTAGATCAGCCTGGAAGTGGGAAATGCACTGCTGCAAAAATTTTTGTTTTAATTTTTTTTTTTTAAAAAAAACGTTAAAAGTTAATTCAGAGTGTCATTTATTATTCAACCCCTCAAACCACAAGAATTCTGTTTGGTCCCCCTAAAGTATTAAGAAGTAGTTCAGGCACCAAGAATAATGAGCTTCACATGTGTGGATTAATGATCTCTTTTGCCAGCCTTTTCTGACTATTTAAGACCCTCCCCAAACTTGTGAACAGCACTCATACATGGTCAACATTGGAAAGACAAAGGAGCATTCCAAGGCCATCAGAGACAAGATCGTGGAGGGTCACAAGGCTGGCAAGGGGTACAAAACCCTTTCCAAGGAGTTGGCCCTACCTGTCCCCACTGTTGGGAGCATCATCCGTAAGTGGAAGGCTTATGGAACTACTGTTAGCCTTCCACGGCCTGGACAGCCTTTGAAAGTTTCCTCCTGTGCCGAGGCCAGGTTTGTCCGAAGAGTCAAGGCTAACCCAAGGACAACAAGGAATGAGCTCCGGGAAGATCTCATGGCAGTGGGGACATTGGTTTCAGTCAATACCATAAGTAATGTACTCTACCACAATGGTCTCCATTCCAGACGAGCCCGTAAGGTACCTTTACTTTCAAAGCGTCATGTCAAGGCTCGTCTACAGTTTGCTCATGATCACTTGGAGGACTCTGAGACAGACTGGTTCAAGGTTCTATGGTCTGATGAGACCAAGATCGAGATCTTTGGTGCCAACCACACACGTGACGTTTGGAGACTGGATGGCACTGCATACGACCCCAAGAATACCATCCCTACAGTCAAGCATGGTGGTGGCAGCATCATGCTGTGGGGCTGTTTCTCAGCCAAGGGGCCTGGCCATCTGGTCCGCATCCATGGGAGGATGGATAGCACGGCCTACCTGGAGATTTTGGCCAAGAACCTCCGCTCCTCCATCAAGGATCTTAAGATGGGTCGTAATTTCATCTACCAACAAGGCAACGACCCAAAGCACACAGCCAAGAAAACCAAGGCCTGGTTCAAGAGGGAAAAAGTCAAGGTGTTGGAGTGGCCTAGTCAGTCTCCTGACCTTAACCCAATTGAAAACTTGTGGAAGAAGCTCAAGATTAAAGTCCACATGAGACACCCAAAGAACCTAGATAACTTGGAGAAGATCTGCATGGAGGAGTGGGCCAAGATAACTCCACAGACCTGTGCCGGCCTGATCAGGTCTTATAAAAGACGATTATTAGCTGTAATTGCAAACAAGGGTTATTCCACGAAATATTAAACATAGGGGTTGTATAATAATTGACCCACACTTTTATGTTTAAAATTTATTAAAATTCAACTGAGCAACATAACTTTTTGTTTTGTAAGATTTTTGCTTCTGTTAATAAATCCTACTCTCGTTTGCAGTTTGAAGGCTCTAACTTATTTGCATCTTATCAAACCAGCTAAATCTGCAGGGGGTTGAATACTACTTGTAGGCACTGTAGTATTGTATGAGGAGCGTACAGCTGTATATGGTGTAGGAGAAAATTTAAATCTCCGTATATATTTCTGGAGTCACACACAGACGCTCACTCAGTGTGGATTTGACCGTAATACAAAGAGCAGATATAAGGTACTGTATCAGAAGCAGACAGCTGTATACTGTTTTGGGGAAAATTTAAATCTCAGTATATATTTCCGGAGTCACACACAGACGCTCACTCAGTATGGATTTGACCGTAATACAAAGAGCAGATATACGGTACTGTATCAGAAGCAGACGGCTGTATATGGTTTTGGGGAAAATTTAAATCTCCGTATATATTTCGGGAGTCGCAGACACATGCTCACTCAGTATGGATTTGACCGTAATACAAAAGGCAGATGAAAGGTGCTGTATCGGAAGATACCAGGTGTATATAGTATAGGGGAAAATTTAACTCTCCGTATATATTTCCAGAGTCACACACAGATAGTCAGCATGTATTTGTCCATGATACCAGCTAGTACACGGTAGTGTGCGAGGTGCGTACAGCTCTATAAGGTGTGGGTGAAAATGAACGCTCGGTAACTGTGCAGAAAAAAAGAATAAAAGTATTAGTGTGGTGTAAAAAGCAGCCTGCACAGCAGTGTACACACAGCAATACAGCTATTAGGCAGCCTAATAACCAGCGCTGCTTCACACAAGAAAATTCTCCCCTGTCACTGCACACTAACTGTACAGCACAATAGCTATCAGCACAATCACAGAAGAACTTCTCTTTCCAGCCCTAACTCTCTCCCTACTGATAAACAGCGTCAGATTTTGGACTGCGTCGGACATTGAGTATTTGTGTTGGTTTGTTATTTTTGCTTTTTTACAGGAGATCGATGGCGTCGCAGGATGAGCGTACAATAAAAATAATGAAAACTGTGTTGTGTTTTATTTCATTAAAAGACTTTATTCTGGCTGTGTCTTTTTTAAAAAAATTACAAACTTTTTGATTAATAATGGATCGGTGTCTTATTGACACCTCTCCATTATTAACCGGGCTTATTGTCACCGTTCAATCAAAGGTGACATTAACCCCTTATTACCCCGCTTGCCCCAGCTACAGGGCAAGTGGGAAGAGCCGAGTAAAGTGCCACAATTGGCGCATCTTTGGATGCGCCAATTGTGGGGCTGCTGCAGCCTGGTATTTTTAGGCTGTTGAGGGCCAAAATCCATGGGCCTTGACAGTCTTTTAATACCAGGCCTCAGCAGTCTGCTTCATCTGGCTGGTTAACAAAAATAGGGGGGACCCCACGCAATTTTTTTTGAGGGGATCCCCTATTTTTGTTAACCAGCCAAGATAAGCAGACTGCTGTGGCCTGGTATTATCAGGCTTGCAAGGTCCATGGATATTGGCTCCTTAACAGCCTGAAAAACCAGGCCTCAGTAGTTTGCTTCATCAGGCTGGTTAACAAAAGTAGGGGGGACCCCACGCCATTTTTTTTTTTCGAGGGGATCCCCTATTTTTGTTAATCAGTTCACTTCAGGTCAGCCGGTATTTCCTCTCATGTCACTGATGCTGTGCGGTGTCCCTGGCTGACCTGAAGTGAAAGTGGGAAGCAATCAATTATGCTAACCACTTCTTCTTCTGTCAGCCAGGAGAGGAGATGATTCATTCGGGGGTTTACTGCGAGGCTGTCAGCATTAGCTGCGGTCCCTGCAGTAAACATTAACCCTTTCAGAAGGATTACATCGGGGGACCTGACTGAACATCGGATAGGTAAGAATAATGTTGCTTTATTATTTTATTTTATTACAGGTGAACAAGTGCTTCGCAAGGAATGGCAGTAAAATAAAATATGGTCAAAAACTGTTTATTTCATTAAAATGATTTTTAATTAAAGTGTGTGTGTTTTATTTTTATTTCATACAATAGGATTAATAATTGATAGTTGTCTAATTGACAGCTCTCAATTAATAACCTGGCTTAAAGTCACCTTTCAATAGCAAGGTGGCTATAACCCCTTATTAATCCATTCGCCACCGCTACAGGGCAATGGGAATAGACAGGCAAAGTGCCAGAAAGGGCGAATCTAATTATAGATTTGCCTTTTCTGGGGTGTCTGGGGGCAGATGTTAGTAGCCAGGGAGGGGCCAAAAATAATGGTCCCTCTCTGGGCTATTATTATCTGCCCCCACTCGCTGGCTTTGTCTGTCTGGTTGAGAAAATAGGGCAGGAGCCCACTCATTTTTTTCAACAATTTTACACCTCATATATATATATATATATACACGTCATTGAATTTGTGACACATATATATATATATATATATAATATTTATATTTATAGTACATATACTTCTACATAGTATAATAGTCGCTAATTCAATTGCCGACTTTTGTGAAATTACAAACCCGACATGAAATGACACATGATTTACATAGAGTTAACCATGTCATTTCATGTAGTTTGATATATGGTTTTCACTAACAATTACATGAGTGTATGTGTGCAAAATTTCACACATGTAGGGGTTAATTAAAGGTGTAAAATGCGTTTTTTTTTTACAACGAATTTACACCTTCAATTAACCCCTACATGTGTGTGAAATTTTGCACACATACACTCATGTAATTGTTAGTGAGAACCATATATCAAACTACATGAAATGACATGGTTAACTCTATGTAAACCATGTGTCATTTCATGTCGGGTGGTTCTGTAATTTCACAAAAGCCGGCATTGCCCGGCAATTGAATCAGCGGCTATTTTACTATGTAGAAGTGTATGAACTATAAATATATGTATGTATATATATATATATATATATATATATATATGTCACAATGACGTGTATATATATATGTATTCTATGTGTGTATATCTAGTGTTTACAAGGAAAGAAAGGTTTTTTTTTTAATTACGATATTTCTGTCCCATTGACTTGCATTGGGTTTCCGGTATCGGAATCGGCGATACCCGATACTTTTTGAGTATCGGGCCGATTCAATCCGATCCGATATTTCTGGATATCGGGCAGTATTGCTCAATACTATTGACGAAACTCGACTTTGGCTAAAGTCGGCGACTTTTGAATCTGACCGACATGTTTCGCTCAACTCTATCCTCCACATCTGCAGTCTGACAATCCTTACCCTGTCTGCGTATTGCCCAGTGAATCCAGTTTAAAATTCTAACAATGACATACAAGATCATCCATAATCCGGCTCCTCTATACATCTTTGACCTAAATTCCTGATACCTTCCTACACATTTTGGTTACTTTACAACAATTACATTTTGGTGAGCTTTTAACTCTGCATATTTTCGCTATACAAGAAGGCCGGTTTTACACGTCCTGATATTTTTGATACCGGATAAAATGGTACCGGAGATATCAGTGTCCTTGTGTGTACTACGTGCGGCACATGTGTGGCAACCGTGTGCCACATCCGTACCACACGAACGGCTGCGGGGAAGAAGTGGCTACTGTAAACGCTGTTCCCCTGTGGCTGATGCTGAAGCCGGCTGTCATTCTCCCCTGCTCTGCCGCTTAGCAGAGGAGAATGATAAGCGGTATATTTAAGTCCGATTAACAGCAGGTGTCAGATGATGGGGGTAACAGTCCCAAAAGCCCCCACCAGCTGTCGTTCAGACTTTAATATAACGCTCAGCATTCTCCTTTGCTTGCCCACAGAGCAGGGGAGAATGATAGCCGGCTTCAGCACCAGCTGTCAGGGAACAGCTCTTACAATAGCCGCTTCTTCCCCGGCAGCCGTCCATGCACACGGAGGACAGTGTGCACTGTTCTCCGTGTGCATGTGTGCAGCAAATTTGCAGCCCATGTGTCTGGGTGAAAACACACATGTTTGCGTGTTTTTCACACGGACACATGGTCCGTGAAAACACACTGACATGTGCATAGACCCATTCATTTGAATGGGTCTACCTGTGTCAGTGTCTCTGGTATGTGAGAAAACTGTCTTCACACGTACCGGAGACACTGACGTCTGAAACCTGCCTTACACTTCCAGCAAAAATGGATGAGATTTACAGAAATCTGATGTCACTCTGCATTTTTTTAAGCAATATGAACTGCTGAATATGGATTTTGCCCTGTAGACTTGCATTAGATGCAGACAGGCTGTAATTAAAAACACAAATGCTGAATGTCCTAGTAGTGGATATAAATTATAAAAGGCCCAAGAGTCAGTGAAGGGGGGGTTAGAGCCTTGACCTGTGGCAGGCTGGACATGCGGTGCAGTAGAGTTGGCTTACACGGATTATTTTTTCAACAAAATTTACAAAACCAGTTTTTTAGGGACCACATTACATTTGAAGTGACTTTGAGGTGTCTATAAGACAGAAAATACCCAAAAGTGACACTATTCTTGAAACTGCACCCCTCAATGTGCTCAAAACCACATTCAAGAATTTTATTAACCCTTCAAGTGCTTCACAGGAATTTTTGGAATATAGAAGGAAAAAATGAACATTTTAACTTTTTTTTTCACCAAAATTGTAACTTAGACCTAATTCTTTTTATTTTCAAAGTTTTAACAGGAAAAAATGGACCTCAAAATTTCTGCAGTTTCTTCTGAGCATGTTGATACCCCATATGTGGGGGAATACCACTGTATGGGCGCATGGCAGGGATCAAAAAGGAAGGAGTGCTATTTGATCTTTTAAATGCAAAAATTGCTGTAATAATTAGCTGACGTCGTGTTTGGAGAGCCCCTGATGTGCCTAAATAGTGGAAACCCCCCACAAGTGGCACCTTTTAGGAAATTCTACACCTCTGGGAACTTATCTAGAAGTGTGATGAGCACCTTGAGCCCCCTAGTGATTCCCAGAAGTTAATAACATTATGCAGTGAAAATAAAAAAAATCTAATTTTTCCCACAAAAATGTTTTTAACCCCAAATTTTGCATTTTCATAAAGTGTAACAGTAAAAATTGCACCATACAATTTGTTGCTCAATTTTTCCTAAGCATGTTGACACCTAATATGTGAGGGAAAACTTTGGTTTGGGAGCATGGCAGAGCTCGGAAGTTTAGAAGTATCGTTAACTTTTTGAACGCAAAGTTTACTGGAATCATTAGTGAATAGTGTTGAGCATTCCGATACTGCAAATATCGGGTATCGGCCGATATTAGCTGTATCGGAATTCCGATTCCGAGTTCCGATATTTTCGTCTTATCGGATACCGGAATCGGGATTGTCACTGTCACTGTCAGTGTCCGTCGGTCGGGTCTGTCAGGAGTCAGCGGCACTTACCCGGCAGAAGATCTCCGGCGGTCACGTCCTGCACTGCTTCATGGCCGCCATCCTCTTCTCCCCGGCGGTCACATGCAGTTTCTCGCGATAACTGCAGTGACTGCTGGGTAATCCCGGCCGTAAAGCAGTCAGTCCGATGACGTCACCGCCGGGGAAGCAGGTAATCAGCTGTGCTGCGTTGCAATGACAGGCTCTGCCTGTCATTGCGATGTAGCAGAGCTGGATCGTCGTGGGACTATCGTTACTATGGACTGCGTCGGACAGGTGGTATACTGTTGGTTTGTTTTTTTTCTTTTTTTACAGGAGATCGATGGCGTCGCAGGAATGAGAGAGTAATAAAAGAAATGAAAACTGTGTTGTCTCTTTTATTTCATTAAAATACTTTTTTCTTGCTGTGTCTTTTTTTTATACATTTAATAACTTTGGGATTAATAATGGATCGGTGTCTTATTGACGCCTATCCATTATTAACCGGGCTTATTGTCACCGTGCAATCAACGGTGACAATAACCCCTTATTACCCCGCTTGCCACCGCTACAGGGCAAGTGGGAAGAGCCGGGTAAAGTGCCACAATTGGCACATCTTTTGATGCGGCAAATGTGGGGCTGCTGTAGCCTGGTATTATCAGGCTGTTGAGGGCCAAAATCCATGGGCCTTGACAGTCTTTTAATACCAGGCCGCAGCAGTCTGCATTTTACTTGGCTGGTTAACAAAATAGGGGGGATCCCCACGCCGTTTTTTTTTCGAGGGGATCCCCTATTTTTGTTAACCAGCCAAGCTAAGCAGACTGCTGTGGCCTGGTATTATCAGGCTTGCAAGGTCCATGGATATTGGATCCTTACCAGCCTGAAAAACCAGGCCTCAGCGGTCTGCTTCATCTGGCTGGTTAACAAAAATAGGGGGGACCCCACGCCAATTTTTTTCGAGGGGATCCCCTATTTTTGTTAATCAGCCAAGATATGCAGACTGCTGTGACCTGGTATTATCAGGCTGGCAAGGTCCATGGATCTTGGCTCCTTAACAGCCTGAAAATCCAGGCCTCAGCGGTTTTCTTCATCTGGCTGGTTAACAAAAATAGGGGGGACCCCACGCCAATTTTTTTCGAGGGGATCCCCTATTTTTGTTAATCAGCCAAGATATACAGACTGCTGTGGCCTGGTATTATCAGGCTGGCAAGGTCCATGGATCTTGGCTCCTTAACAGCCTGAAAATCCAGGCCTCAGCGGTCTGTTTCATCTGGCTGGTTAACAAAAATAGGGGGGACCCCACGCCATTTTTTTTTTGAGGGGAACCCCTATTTTTGTTAATCAGTTCCCTCTGACGTCACTGATTGTGTCCCTGGCTGACCTGAAGTGAAAGTGGAAAGCAATCAATTAAGCTTTCCACTTAAGGGCCCGTCTCACATAGCGATATCGCTACCGAGATCGCTGCTGAGTCACTAGTTTTGTGACGCAGCAGCGAGCTCACCAGCGATATCGCTGTGTGTGACATTCAGCGACGATCAGCCCCCTGCCGGGTATCGCTGATCGTCGCTGAAATGTCAGGACCTTTGATCGCTGGTTTCCCGCTGACAGGCACACATCGCTGCGTGTGACAGGCGGGAGACCAGCGATCCGCTGGTAACCAAGGTACACAGCGGGTTTCCAGGCGCGGGGCTGTGCCTAGAAACCCGCTGTGTACCTTGGATACCAGCGCCCTGATGCAGGGAGCTGGTATCCAAGGTACACAGCGGGTTTCCAAGCGCTGCGCGGTGCCTGGAAACCCGCTGTGTACCTTGGTTACCAGCGGATCGCTGGTCTCCCGCCTGTCACACGCAGCGATGCGTGCCTGTCAGAGGGAAACCAGCGATCAAAAAAAGGTCCTGACATTTCTGCGACGATCAGCGATACCCGGCAGGGGGCTGATCGTCGCTGAATGTCACACACAGCGATATCGCTGGTGAGCTCGCTGCTGCGTCACAAAACTAGTGACTCAGCAGCGATCTCGGTAGCGATATCGCTATGTGAGACGGGCCCTTAAGCGATGTTACCCGCAGTGTCGCTGTCCCAGATCGCTGCCTGAGCTGCCTGTTTGGCAGCTCAGCAGCGATCATGTAGCGATACACCAGCGATCCTGACAAGTGCATATCGTTGTCGGGATCGCTGGTGTATCGTTATGTGACACCCAGCCTTTACTCTCCTGTCAGGCAGGAGAGGAACTCATTCATTTGGGGTTTACTGTGAGGCTGCAGCATTAGCTGCGGTCCCTGCAGTAAACATTAACCCTTTCTGAAGGATTACACCGTGGGACCTGACTGTGCATGGGATAGGTAAGAATAATTTTGCTTTTTTATTTTATTTTTATTACAGGAAATGGTTTTTGCAGTAAAATAAAAGATGGTCAAAAACATGTGTCTTTATTTCATTAAAATGATTTTTAATTAAAGTGTGTGTGTTTTATTTTTATATTCATGCAATAGGATTAATAATTGATAGTTGTCTAATTGACAGCTCTCAATTATTAACCTGGCTTAAGGTCACCTTTCAATAGCAAGGTGGCTTTAACCCCATATTAACCCATTCGCCACCGCTACAGGGCAATGGGAATAGACGGGCAAAGTGCCAGAAGGGCGAATCTAATTATAGATTTGTCTTTCCTGGGGTGTCTGGGGGCAGATGTTAGTAGCCGGGGGGGGGCAAAAATAATGGTCCCTCTCTGGGCTATTATTATCTGCCCCCACTCACTGGCTTTGTCTGTCTGGTTGCGAAAATAGGGCGGGAGCCCACGCATTTTTTTTCAGCAATTTTACACCTCATATATATATATACATGTCATTGAATTTGTGACACATATATATATATATTTATATTTGTAGTTCATACACTTCTACATAGTATAATAGCCGCTAATTCAATTGCCGGCTTTTGTGAAAATGCAGAACCCGACATGAAATGACACTTGGTGTACATAGGGTTAACCATGTCTTTTCATGTCCTTTGCTATCTAATTTGCACAAACAATTAAATCAGACTATGTGTGCAAAATTTCACACCTGTAGGGGTTAATTAAAGGTGTAAATTCGTAGCAAAAAAGTCCGTTTTTTTTACAACGAATTTACACCTTTAATTAACCCCTACAGGTGTGAAATTTTGCACACATAGTCTGATTTAATTGTTTGTGCAAATTAGATAGCAAAGGACATGAAAAGAAATGTTTAACCCTATGTACACCAAGTGTCATTTCATGTCGGGTGCTTCTGTCTTTTCACTGAAGCCGGCTTTACCCGGCAATTGAATCAAAGGATATTTTACTATGTAGAAGTGTATAAACTATACATATATGTATATATATATGTCACAATGACATGTATATATATTATATATGTATTCTATGTGTGTATATTTAGTGTTTACAAGGAAAGAATGGGGTTTTTTTAGTTGCGATATTTTGTTCCCATAGACTTACATGGGACTTCCGGTATCGGTATCGGGTATCGCCGATATTTTAGTGATATCGGCGATACCATTCCGATTCCGATACTTTAGGATATCGGAAAGTATCGCTCAACTCTATTAGTGAATGCTATGTCACGTTTGGATAGCGCCTGATGTGCCTAAGCAGTAGAAACCCCACACAAGTAACCCCATTTTGGAAACTGGACCCATCAAGGAACGTATATAGATTAGTGATGAGCGAATGTATTTGGCTCTATTCGTTACTCGCACAAATAGTATGGTATTCAGGCTGTTCGTTACTTGGTGAGTATTTAGGTATTTTCCTCGGTATATTCGAGTGACCTGCCCAGCATGTTTGGTACTTTATTTTCAGCCAACGAACAAGCTGGTCTGGCTTGCCAATCACAGTAATGTCGGGGACATCTTTGGTGTGGCATTACTGTGATTGGTTGGCCTTTAAGCATCATAGAGGATATTTAAAGGCTGCCGGCGCCATCTTGTAAACATTGCAGCCGGAAACAGTGTAGAGAGAGTATAGTGTGAACGTAGGGAGAGTGATAGGAGATTTACATTCATTCCAAAAAGCTCTTTTAAGAGCTGATGATTGTGAAGCTAAGTTCTTTGCTAGGTGGGGATAGCATATGGAGAGATTTAATAGGAGGGAGAGTAAAAGGCCATCACCTTGGTGATTTATCATCATTACAAGTACACGCAGCAGATCTCTGCTATTTTCCACTGTTTGTATAGTTAGTATTAGGAACAGACTGTGGGATTAGGGTGAAACAGGGAGGGTGTCGTCCACACTACCAAAATATACAAATCAGCTATTTTTATAGGCAAATAATGTAGGATAGTACCAGCATATACAAAACCATTTTTTTTGAAGCTACATAATATTCCTTTTTTAACTGCAAAATAATATTCCTCAGTCTCAGCATATAGTAACATTCATTTTAAAAGCTAATTTGTAAATAATATTGCTCGTCTATTGCTTAAATACCTAATATTTCTCTAGCAGTTGTGCGGCTGGTGCAAAACCTGTTGAGCTACGTAAGCATCACTATTTATCATTAATTTCCCAGAGTCTGCTGTTGATGGATCTCATAAAGGTGGTGTAAAAAAAATTCTATTTGTTAAAAAAAAGCATATCTTTATCTAACAGTTGTGCGACTGTTGAAAACCTTGCAAAGATACCATATTTTTTGGACCATAAGACGCACTTTTTTCCCCAAAACATACCGGAAAGTTCAGTGGCGGCGGCGCTCCCAATGCAGCTTGGCTGCGATGCGGTGGTGGTGTCCGGGTAGCAGCGGGCCTCTGGGCTGCGTGGGGGGCTCCGCCGGCATCTCGTCCCAGCCGGAAAAACCCCCCCGCAGCTGCGGTGCCGGTGCCTCCGGTGGCGGTCCCGATCCAAGGTGCGGTGGTGGTGTTAGGGCAGCAAGCGGGCCTCTGGGCTGCGTGGGGGGCTCCGCCGGCATCTCGTCCTAGCCGGAAAGCCCCCCCGCAGTTGCGACGCGGTGCCGGCATGAGGAATGGCCGCCTGGGGCCTCCGGCAAGATGGCCGCCGCATACTCTCGTTCAAATCTCGGCAACGAGATCTTGTCCTCGGGAAGAGATCTCGTTGCCGAGATTTGAACGAGAGTATGCGGCGGCCATCTTGTCGGAGGCCCCAGGCGGCCATTCCTCATGCCGCCACCGCGTCGCAGCTGCGGGGGGGCTTTCCGGCTGGGACGAGATGCCGGCGGAGCCCCCCACGCAGCCCAGAGGCCCGCTGCTGCCCGGACACCACCACTGCATTGGGAGCGCCGCCGCCACCACCGGATTTGTGAGTATATGGCCACCCTGGCCACCCCACAGAACACGGCCACCCCACAGAACACAGCCACCCCACAGAACACAGCCACCCCACATAACACAGCCACCCCACAGAACACAGCCACCCCACATAACACAGCCACCCCACAGTGCCCAACCACCCCACACAGTGGTAAGCTAAACTCGGACTGTAAGACGGACCCCCATTTGACACATTATTTTTTTCCCCAATTTTCCTTCTTAAAATTTGGGGTGCGTCTTATAGTCCGGTGCGTCTTATAGTCCGAAAAATACGGTAATCAAATGTTACAATTTAGCAGAGGCAATAATTTTTATTACTCTGCTGTTGGCGTATGTCAGCAATGCGATCTAAGAAAAATTCTAAATTTTCTATTGGTTTAATAACAAGCATATCTTTATATAGTAGTTGTGTGACTGGCGCAATTCGGGCAGGGATAATCAAACGTTGCAATAATTTTCATTACTCCGCTATTGCAATGTGTCAGCAAGGCAATCAATATGGAGTACAAGTTTCATCATTGCACAATGTGCATAATTTTCCAAGAATTACCCAAGGGGTCTGAATCAGATGAGCTGAAAGATGCCATTATGGGGACATCACAATACACTTTGCATTTATTACAAGAGGTATAGATAGTGGGTACAAGTTCAACATTGCACAATGTGCAAAGTTTTCACAGAGTACAAAACATTACCCACGTGGGGTATACTTACTGTACATGACCACTAAGTACTTGCTGCAGAAGCAGGGGGAGGAGGTGATTTCCTGAACAAAATGGGTTTTTATGATGAGGACGTTAAGACAAATTCTCCCAAAAAAATATTTGGGCTGGATTTACATTACGATGCTGTCATCCGCAGGGCTTACAAAGTCAGAGGAAACCTAGCCCTTGTTCAATTTTAAAAAAACTTAGCCTGTCTGCCTTTTCCATTGACAGCCGTGTGTGTTATGATTTAGTAACTGAGGAGGACAGGAGCAAAACAGCAAGGCTTCCGAACACCTGAGAGGTTGGAAACTAATGGGTTGCAGAACCCTAAACTAACCGCACAACTAGAAGCAGCCATGGAGCGTACCTACGGTGGTCCTAGACACCTTGGCACAGCCGGAGAGCTAGCTACACCTAAAGATAGAAACAGGAAAGCTAACTGCCCCGGAGTAGAGCCCCAAAGGAATAGGCAGCCCCCAAACATATAATGGCGGTTAGACAAGAAGAAGCACAAACACAGGCAGAAAATAGAGTGAGCAAGCGCTGGGGCCAAACACTCCCTAAATAGGACAGGACAGGACAGAATACCATCTGCAACTCAGCAAAACCCTAGCAAAACTTCCAACACTTCTGATTTCAAAAATGCTGAGATCACACGATCTCGCCACCCTCTAAATCAGATCTCAGTGTGAACAAGGCTAACCCACAGCCACTCAAAAAGCAGGGAAAGAGCAATTGATCAAATAACAGAGGCTACTGAAAAACAGAGAGTAGCACAGGCCCCAGGAGGGGACCCGGCTAACCTCCACAAAGGTGCAGACAAAAATGGAAATAGCAAACACAATAGAAACAAGCAGAAAAATTCTTATCTGAAGGTAGCAGACGAATGCAAGACACCAGCAGACTTCCAAATGAACCAGGAAACAACAATTGATCACCGGCCAGGATCATGGGAAGGCAGCTCCCTTATATCAGTCCAGTCAGTGACTCCTGATTGCCAGTCATCACTGGAAGATGAGGAGGACCTGTCATTAGATGCAGCTTCAGTACCGTCAGCAACCACCAGAGGGAGCCTCAGCTCAGAAATTGTCTTCAACAAGTTCACAACACGTGTGCCCCTATCCATTATGATTGCACGGGCCGAACAAAAAACTCGCTCAGACGACACACTTGCGGCAGGGCATGACAGCACCTCCAAGGTGTACAAGGAGAGGTAGGCCCAAGTGCGCAGCTTGGACAACAAATAGGTAAAGAGCACTGAAGAAACAGGAAGGATGCTGGTATGGCCACTTAAGTAGTCTTTCACTATCTTGGTCAATTTCTCCCTCATCATCACAGTTACACCCACAGAGAGCCCTTGCTGATGTGACGATTTCATGAAAATGGCCCAGTTGGAGGACATCCCCCCCAAGTTGCATGTGGTTTGTGTTGCCTTTCCCTGTAATCACTGTGGGTGAAAACAGTTGGTACCCCAGCCAGCCACATTGTCTGAAGGTAATCTTTTTAGCAAGTCTTCCACAATGGCCCTCTAGCATGCATGCATTGAAAATGACATGTCTGCCTCCGACATTATAGAAGCAAATTTCTCCTTGTACCGTGGATCAAGAAAGGTGCACAGCCTGTATTTCATGTTGGACAAAATGTGTTTCAGGTGAGGGTCTTGGGAAAGGCATCTGTACATGAAATATGCCATTTGTGGCAGACTACAAACGTTCAGTATCCTCACCAGGAAGAACACTAACCATCCTCTCCTCCTCACGATGCATAGCCTACTCCTCCACCTTCCCTTCAGCCATCCATGCTGGACAGGCATGAAGCTTGGATTTGGAGTCCCCTGTGTAGCACAGACAAATAACTCCTATTCCTCCTCATCCTCCTCCTCCTACTATTCCTCAACATCACCCAATGTGGCCTGAGGATATTGTGTGAACCAGGGCGGTGTGGTATCAGCCACTGTAAAGCCACTCACTAAGCCTTGCCAACAAATGAAAGGTTGAATTCCACAATGTGGGCTGGTCACAAATCAGTCGGTGACGAGGCAAATTAAAGCGCTGCTGTAGCGAAGCTAAACTGGCGAAAGCTTGAGATGACGTTCAAAAGTGTGAAAGTCATCCTTTAATAATCTTAATTAAACCATACTTACAACCTCACCTATTTCCACCGAAGCCCTCGTTCGCCTGTAATAAAACTAAAATAAAAAAAACAATATACCATATCTGTCTGCCATTCTATCCCACGCCATAATCTGTCTGGGGGAGAAATATATTTCAACCTGGACGGTACCAAGTGCATCTGCACTGTGCGACATTCTCACGTTGCTAGCGGGGATCTCACTGAGGTCACCGCAGTTCAGCACGGCTGGGAACTCAGCCTTAGTGACAGGAGGTAACCTCGATGACGTCACCGCTAGTCACTGAAGCTGCACTTGCAGCAGTTCAGTCACCAGTGGTTCTCAGCCTGGACAGTCGCAAATTGGCACCACCCAGGTTGAAAACTGTTTCTCCCTCAGCCATGGATTTCTGCATGGGACAGAATGATGGACAGGTGAGGGGTATTGTTGTTTTACTATTTTTGGTTTATTACAGGAGAGCGAAAGGCTTTGGTGGAATTAGGTGAGGTTGTAGGAATGGTTTTATTAAGATTATTAAAGGAGTCTGTGTTATTTTTTTCAATTTAAGGACTCTTCCAAGGCTATAAACATTGGCCCCCGTAGTCGGCTTTCCCTCTGCTGGTTCCGAAAATTACGCGGGAGCCCACGCCATTTTTTTTACAGAAAAATAATATTTTAATAAATAAATACATGTACAGTAAGCAGCACACACTGTACTAATTGTATTTATTCCAGACATCTGAATATCTACCTATTCTATAAGTATTTACTGTGTGTAATCCATCTCTTCTATCCTGTCAGCTCCTGCTGTGATTTTACACTACCGTGGCTGCTGAATTGCTGGCTTTTCTTCTATCTATGTAATATGTATACAATATATATAATGTCACTGATATATATATATATATATAATATATATATATATATATAATGTAAATATCTATTCTATTCTAACCTGTCACGCTGTGATTTTACTGAACACGACACATGAATTGCTGGCTTTTATGCTATCTTTTCCCGAATGTTAAAGACTTCATCCGATTTTAAGAAAATGCTCATGTTACCGATCACGAATCCGAATGTACCATATTCGTGATGAATTTATGTTTGGCTATCGTTTTCTGAACATATTCGCTCATCTCTATTCATGACCCTCTTTAAAGTTGCACGTTGAGAGGCCTGGCAAATTACAAGAGAAAATAAACAGTTCCTCAGAGTGGCCATTATTGGAGTCATATGTCTCCTGGGACTCTTCATGGTGGGAGGCAGAAGGAACAGGTTGAGGATTCAGAGGCTCAGCCTATTGGCTACTGCACCTGGACCATGTGGAAGACTTCATGGTGCTGCTTGTACAGTAAATGCACTGGAGCCTTTTCTGCCTTCCAACCCACAACATCCTTGCACTTGTCTGGGTTCGTCAGTGGTGTAGCGCTCTGACCAAATTTTGACAGGAAGCTAGAACGATATCCAATCACCTTCTGATCTATAACATGGCTTTAGCAGTCACCACCACATCCCTTAAAGTCACCCTTTCTCATATTGAATGTTTTATGCTTATGAAAAAATAATTTCCTTGCTTTATTTTTCACAAGTATCCTCACAGAGGTGTTATGTACAAATTCACTGTATCTAGCAATGTGTGGCAATTTTTTTTTAACATATCTTCTTTATTACATAAGGCAACATCAGACTCTGGAAAAATTACAGGTAAATAGGCACGTTTGTGTATCTCAGCAGGCTTTGCGTCAGTAGCACAACTGCCAAATAAAGATACGCTATATACTAAACCAATAGAAAATTATTATTTTTTTATATACCTCTTGTAATAACTGCACATTAGGGCTGGCGGAACGCACAAAATAACTATAGATAATAGATGCGTTCGCAGCCCGGGGTCCACCGTGCAGGCAGAGCCTGCTGCTAGTAAGATGGCTCAATATGGCGGTATAAGCAAGCTTTGTTACTTCACAGAGTCGCAGACATAGACGTTGTGGCACTATATGGCAGTATGAGCGAACTCTGTTACACCACAGAGTCGCTGTGGTAGAGATGCAGAGATAGAGTCTGTGTCCTGTTAACACCACAGGGCACACAGATAACTGCTGTGCGGATAGCAGTCCGTGGTCATGCAGTCAGTAGCGCAAACAACCAACTTCTCACCGGAGTAGCCGGTATTCTAGAGGCTATTTCAGCCAAGCCCTGAACACGTGCATACAAAACTCCTCACCAGAGGTGCCGATATTCTAGGGGCTTATTTCAGCTGAGCCCTAACCTCATGCGTACATGATCACACTGGCGCAAAGCACGTAACAGAAATGATACTAACGCATGGCCATGCGGCCATGCAACCCTTTTATAGCAGCAACTACAAGACTGTCATGTGTGCATCGCCACGAAGATCGTCGCGGTTGCACATTCTGACTTCTCACAGCTGAGTTGCTGTTTCTTTGTGTTTGGCAGTTAGGGAGTTAATTCTGTCTGTGCTCAGTTCTGGGACTGGGTGCAGTTTCTCCCGGCTGCAATTAATTATTTGTTGATTGGTTTCCTTTAAATCTCTGGTTGTCTGTTTTGGGTGTTGCCAGTGAAATTCTTCATGCAGACCACAGATAGGATTGTATCTGTATAGACTTAAGTTAAAGAGCTCCTTAGTTGTTTAAGCTCACCTTGCTTAGAGTTTAATATCCCAGATCATTTATGTTCCTTCTGTGTTTGAGTGTGTATGCAAGTCTGTGTTTTCTCCAGTCTGTCTTATATGTCTAATCTGTGTATTTAGCAGAGATCAGCCCATATCCCTTTGGTGATAATCAGAATCCTTCTTAGGACTGATTACAGGGTTCAGGGACTGATAGAAGACAGGGTTAGGCTGGAGACTTGGACCTCTGAACCATTATCAGTACCTCCAAGGTGAGGGATTAGTTAGGACCCCAGTTTAGGGTCAGGTTAGACCCCCGGTCCTCCTCTTTCCTGTGACAGTGTATCAAGTCCTCAAGATTAACCCTGAGTTCAACGGATATCGTGTCAGGTAAATCTATTCTATATTTACATGCTGATGTTGCTAATCTATATGTTGTATAGAGTGTTGTTCTTTTAAGAATAGTTTACTGACATCGTACACATATCATAAGACCGCGTGACATTACTGTCATGTGTGCATCGCCACGAAGATCGTCGCGGTTGCACATTCTGACTTCTCACAGCTGAGTTGCTGTTTCTTTGTGTTTGGCAGTTAGGGAGTTAATTCTGTCTGTGCTCAGTTCTGGGACTGGGTGCAGTTTCTCCCGGCTGCAATTAATTATTTGTTGATTGGTTTCCTTTAAATCTCTGGTTGTCTGTTTTGGATGTGGCCAGTGAAAATGTCACGCGGTCTTATGATATGTGTACGATGTCAGTAAACTATTCTTAAAAGAACAACACTCTATACAACATATAGATTAGCAACATCAGCATGTAAATATAGAATAGATTTACCTGACACGATATCCGTTGAACTCAGGGTTAATCTTGAGGACTTGATACACTGTCACAGGAAAGAGGAGGACCGGGGGTCTAACCTGACCCTAAACTGGGGTCCTAACTAATCCCTCACCTTGGAGGTACTGATAATGGTTCAGAGGTCCAAGTCTCCAGCCTAACCCTGTCTCCTATCAGTCCCTGAACCCTGTAATCAGTCCTAAGAAGGATTCTGATTACACCAAAGGGATATGGGCTGATCTCTGCTAAATACACAGATTAGACATATAAGACAGACTGGAGAAAACACAGACTTGCATACACACTCAAACACAGAAGGAACATAAATGATCTGGGATATTAAACTCTAAGCAAGGTGAGCTTAAACAACTAAGGAGCTCTTTAACTTAAGTCTATACAGATACAATCCTATCTGTGGTCTGCATGAAGAATTTCACTGGCAACACCCAAAACAGACAACCAGAGATTTAAAGGAAACCAATCAACAAATAATTAATTGCAGCCGGGAGAAACTGCACCCAGTCCCAGAACTGAGCACAGACAGAATTAACTCCCTAACTGCCAAACACAAAGAAACAGCAACTCAGCTGTGAGAAGTCAGAATGTGCAACCGCGACGATCTTCGTGGCGATGCACACATGACAGTAATGTCACCCGGTCTTATGATATGTGTACGATGTCAGTAAACTATTCTTAAAAGAACAACACTCTATACAACATATAGATTAGCAACATCAGCATGTAAATATAGAATAGATTTACCTGACACGATATCCGTTGAACTCAGGGTTAATCTTGAGACTTGATACACTGTCACAGGAAAGAGGAGGACCGGGGTCTAACCTGACCCTAAACTGGGGTCCTAACTAATCCCTCACCTTGGAGGTACTGATAATGGTTCAGAGGTCCAAGTCTCCAGCCTAACCCTGTCTCCTATCAGTCCCTGAACCCTGTAATCAGTCCTAAGAAGGATTCTGATTACCACCAAAGGGATATGGGCTGATCTCTGCTAAATACACAGCTTAGACATATAAGACAGACTGGAGAAAACACAGACTTGCATACACACTCAAACACAGAAGGAACATAAATGATCTGGGATATTAAACTCTAAGCAAGGTGAGCTTAAACAACTAAGGAGCTCTTTAACTTAAGTCTATACAGATACAATCCTATCTGTGGTCTGCATGAAGAATTTCACTGGCAACACCCAAAACAGACAACCAGAGATTTAAAGGAAACCAATCAACAAATAATTAATTGCAGCCGGGAGAAACTGCACCCAGTCCCAGAACTGAGCACAGACAGAATTAACTCCCTAACTGCCAAACACAAAGAAACAGCAACTCAGCTGTGAGAAGTCAGAATGTGCAACCGCGACGATCTTCGTGGCGATGCACACATGACAAAGACCTTCCAGAAAAGGACCAATGAGAAACTGTTCCAGCACACAAGCAGTTTCAGGACCTTCCTGGTGGACCAATGGGAGTTGCTGCAGTACCGGAGCATGTGACCCCTGATCTCCAATGAGAGATCTTACCCTGGGCATGCTCAGAAGGGGAAACGCAGGACTTAGTCCCAAAGATGTCTGCTCACCGCTGACCAGTACTGGCTACAATAGCAGAACCTGGAGAGGCAGCAGTAATCCTCTGCACAGTATTAGACTGTGCGAGACACTGGGACCAACGTCTCTGCTGAGCAGAGTTCACTGCGGCCTGAGATGGATGGGAGACCACAGCGGGGATGGTTTGAGATTCCCATTGTGCAGAAGCGACTAGTGTTGAGCGATACGATAATGCAAATATCGGCTATCGGCCGATATTAGCTCTATCGGCGTTTCGATATTTTCGTCTTATCGAATACCGGAATCGGAAGTTCCCATAATTCTTTGCGAGGCAATGTGATTTTAGTCAGCCAATGAGGAATCCTAAGAAGTGTGGGCACATCCTGTACTGCTGCGGTCATGTTAACTAATGGCATGGCTGTGATTGGATGCTGAAATGATGTCAGAATGCACTATAAAAGGCGCCGCCGCCATTTTAGCGTCACTGTGCTGTGAATTCAGTAAGGGACAGAACGCTGCTCTGCTGACTCTGAGGGACAGTTAGAGATTGCGATTTAGTGTACTGTGCTGTAGGCAGGCTAGCACCAACCGCTGTGTTAAACTTCCTTTTGCCTGCAGTGTTGTTTTAACAGCTCTGCAAGGTGTGTGTGAGTGCAGGTGACGCTGCAGTTTGCTCTGCATGCAACGCTGTCTGTAGGCATCTGCACATGTCACTCACAGACTATTTTTTTTTCCTTCAGTGTAATTCTTGCAGCTCCATGCAATTTAACTATTAGTGTGACGCGCTTCCATCCGTATACAATACATTGGTTGCAAACACTATAGAAGTAGACAAAGGAGTAGCCTTTCACAGATTGTGAACAGTTGTGTTTCAGTGTTCACTTCAGTCTCTGCGTAATAACCACACTTAGGCCTTATAACTTTTCTGACTTTCTTTATCAATCTACCAAGATGAAGAAGTCAGTGAGTAAGGCACGTGGTCGTGGCCGTGGAGTTTCAGCAGGGAGAGGACGTGGGGATTCTGTGTCTGCTGCCGCCCTCAGTGACACAGCATCCACCATTTATCCCCGTGAGCGTTCCTTTATGCGCACTTTGGTAGGAGCTCGGAGTGCCCCCCTGCTGCGGGAAGAACAAATTGAAGCCGTTGTTGGTTGGATGGCAGCCAATGCATCGACTTCAATTCCTTCCACCTCCTCTCAGGAACACAACACTGTTGAGCAACCATCTGTCTGTTCACCGCCTGTCAAATTGCCAAGGCAGTCAGAGAGTTCTGTACAGGAGCCAGCTGAGTCTCTGCTTCTGTTCTCAGAATCTGTTGGCTCGCAAACACGGGCACAGGCAAGCAGCATTCTGCAATTTGAAGAAGAGGGAGTATGCAGTGATGCGCAACAGCTGTGTCTCTCTCAATCTGAAGAGGCGGGTGAGCCAGTGCCGATGGACAGCACACCGCAGAACGCATCTTATGATGATGATGAGACTCAGGTGCCAGGTTTTGTGGAGCATGGTGCTGCCCAGACCATCCAACAGCAGCAGGTGTTGGAAGAGGGTAGTGGAGATGATGAAGTCCGAGACCCAACATGGCGTGAGCAACAGGAAGGTGGTGGGAGCAGCTCTGAGGAAGAGATTGTCCCAACGGTACAAAGAGGAGGGAGAGGTAGGCTGCAGACTCGCTTGCCTGTAGCCTCCAGTTTGGCACCTGTTGGGAGCAGTTCTCTTAGAACTGTCAAAATTGGCGCTCCCATGACTTGCACTGCGTGGTCCTTTTTTGACAGACTTGTACATGATATTTGCTATGTTCAATGCAAGCTGTGTAAGCAAAAAGTTAAAAGAGGTAAAAATATCAGGAACCTGAATACCACAAATATGTGGACACATGTACGGACAAAGCACGTAGCTGAGTTCCAAAGACACAGTGCAGATGTAGGCCAACCTACAGCAGCACCTACATCTTTAGGTCATGTTCGAGCCTCTACCTCCAGCTCTCACACCCCTGTTTCGGCTTCCTCACAGGATCTCCATGGAAGAACCTCGGTCACTGTTGTCCATAGAGAAACTGTTATTCCACCCACTGCAGCAAGTTCACAGTCATCGTCACACTCCCAGAACAAAAAACAGCCATCGGTAACACAGGCATGGGATAAAAGACGGCCATACTCGGCAAACCATCCACGAGCACAGGCTCTGAATGCTGGCCTTGCAAAACTCCTGTCCCTTGAAATGCTGTCATTCAGGCTGGTGGAGACTGACAGTTTCAGGAACTTTATGGCATTGGCAGTCCCACAATATAATGTGCCAAGCCGATTTTATTTCAGCAGGCAAGCTGTCCCTGCTCTGCAAAAACATGTCGAGGGAAACATTAAACATGCGCTACTAAACGCCGTCAGTAGCAGGGTCCACCTGACCACCGATGCGTGGACCAGTACCCATGGCCAGGGACGATACCTTTCCCTCACTGCCCATTGGGTCAATGTTGTGGAGCCGGGTACAGATCTTGCCAGTGGCGCTGTACGTGTTCTGCCAACTCCAAGGATTGCAGGAATCCAGTCTGTGCACATTGATTCCTCCTCCTACTCCAGTTCCTCAGAATCATCGCTGCACGAGCCGTCACGGTATACCTCCACATGGACCCGTGAACGCTTACCTGTTGCGACCGATATGAGCACAGCCGTGGCCAAACGTCAACAGGCCGTACTGAAATTAATTCCCATGGGAATCGAAGCCACACAGCGCAGGAGCTCTGGGATGCCATCAAGCAGGAGAGCGATGTGTGGTTTTTGTCAGCTAATCTCCAGCCAGGCTTGGTAGTGTGTGACAATGGCCGAAATCTGGTGGCAGCTCTGGGCCTTGGCAACCTCACTCACATACCATGTCTGGCACATGTGCTGAACTTGGTCGTGCAGAGTTTTTTGAGGGACTATCCGGATCTTGATGCACTGCTGCACAAGGTCCGCCTAGAGTGCGCTCACTTGCGACGTTCCAGCATGGCCAGATCGCGCATTGCAGCTCTGCAAGTCAGATTTCGCCTTCCTGAACATCGCATCATATGTGACGTACCCACCAGGTGGAATTCCACGTTACATATGTTGGAGCGGTTGTGTGAGCAACAGCCAGCAGTAATGGAGTATCAGCTGCAACAGGCGCAATCAACTCGCAATTTGCGCCGTTCACACTTCACCACTACTGAGTGAGCCTCTATGAAGGACATCTGCGACGTTTTGCGTGCGTTTGATGTCTCAACGCGGATGGCGAGTGCAGATGATGCACTAGTCAGCATGACTGTCCCCCTTATCTGCCTGCTTCAGAAATCACTGAAAGCACTAAAGGAAGAGGTTTTGGAAGAGGTGGAGGATGAGGAGTCACAAATTCAATTACCTTCAGGACAGTCAGCGCAACGTCGTTCCTCACAAAGGGCTGGGCAGGGCTCACTTTGTGAGGAGGATGAGGAGGAGGAGGAGTCAATGGAGGAGGAAGAAATCCCTACAGAGGGAGGTACACAACGCTGTAGTCAGTATGTAGAGCGAGGGTGGGGTGATGCAGAGGAGACAGAGATGACGCCTCTTCCAGAGGACAGCCTTTGTTGGCCAGTTGGGAGTCTGCAGCACATGGTTGATTTCATGCTTCAGTGCCTGAGAAACGACCGCCGCATCGCCCACATTCTCAGCACGTCAGATTATTGGGTGTACACCCTCCTAGACCCTCGCTACCGGGACAACTTACAAACCCTCATCACACCGGTGAACCGGGACCGTAAAATGCAGGAGTACCAAGACACACTGGTGCAATCCATACTGTTGTACATTCCAGCCGAGAGAGGTGCTGCTGCTGCTGCTACTGCTTTACAAAGCAGCTCTGTGCGTCGAGGCAGTGTAGACACCTCTACAACAAGAGGGATCAGAAGCAGCGCCTCTGCACAGGGCAAGAACTGTATGTTACAAATGTGGCAAAGTTTTGTGACAGCGCCAGCAAGGTCTACACCATCCGAGACGGCTCCAGTCACCAGGAAGAAACGTTTCCGTAAGATGGTGACAGACTACTTTGCTTTCCCTCTAAGTGTACTCCCAGATGCCTCTTCCCCTTTCAAATTTTGGGTCTCTAAGTTGGATACATGGCCAGAGCTTAGCCAGTATGCATTGGAGGTGCTGGCTTGCCCTGCTGCCAGTGTATTATCTGAGCGTGTCTTTAGTGCTGCAGGTGGTGTAGTAACAGACCGTCGCATGCGACTATCCTCAGAGAATGTAGACCGGTTTACTTTTCTGAAAATGAACAAGGCATGGATCTCACCTGAATTTGCCTGTCCGTTTTCAGATTAAATAACTGTTTGGCAACGTTTTCCATGTCTCCTGTTATGTTCATCTTTCTACCACCTGAACTCTACTCCCTGGGCTACAACACCGCCATTTGTTGCTCGTAAGTAATTGGCAGGGGTACTGACTCCTGGCCAGCCTGGTTACAGCACGACAGCTGTTTCCTGGCAGTGTGAACGTCAATTATCCTCCAATAAGTTGTGCTGTCGTGTTGCATTCGGGTTAGCCGACTCTATGGTGCCTGCAGTTTAGGTGATTCCTATGTGTGCTGTGGGATATGTAAATAAAGGCGGTTTCCATTGTGACAATAGGATAAGCACCCACTGTAGGACTGTGTGATTCGGTAACTGCGGACGGCTTGCGTCCTGTCAACTTACATTTTCATGGGTGCGTTCTTCTACCCGTCCGGGGTCCAGTACCGTCAAGTGGTTCTCCCCAGTGCCTTTGGCCTACGTGCCTCCATCTCCGTATCCGAGTTCCAGCAACGTCTGCTGGTCCTTGGTAGTGCTTTGGAGCACAGGTACCTCCTGCTTAGTAACCGTGTCACAGTAACGTCAGCTGGTACTCGGTTGTGACATTGCCTCTTTTCCTTCTGCTACCCGTCCGGGGTCCAGTACCGTCAAGTGGTTTCTCCCAGTGCCTTTGGCCTAGGTGCCTCCATCTCCGCATCCGAGTTCCAGCAACGTCTGCTGGTCCTTGGTAGTGCTTTGGAGCACAGGTACCTCCTGCTTAGTAACCGTGTCACAGTAACGTCAGCTGGTACTCGGTTGTGACATTGCCTCTTTTCCTTCTGCTACCCGTCCGGGGTCCAGCACAGTCAGCTGGTCCTCGTTACTTCCATTGTCTCTTGCTCCATCTGATACCCGTCAGGGTTCCAGTAACGTCAGCTGTTTCTCGGAAATTAGACGACATTAAAGACCACCCAGAAGAAGATGACGACAACAAGGACGACGAGCATGAAGCCAACCAGCCTGAACACCATCACAAAGAAAAAATAAAAGATTACCCAGAAGAAGATCACCAACAGGACAAAGAAGGTTAAGACAAACTACAAGATACAGAACAAGAGACAGAAGAACAATAAGCAAAAGATCAAAAAGCAGAAGAACATGAAGTATAAGACCAAAATGAAGAGCAAAATATATGCTCTAAATTCTAAGCAGAAGAAGACTAAGCAGTGTATGGGGGTAGTCCGTTCCTCCTCGTGGTGCCCCTGGAAAATGCCTGCTGCTGCAGGCTAAACTGAACACGGACAAATACTGTTGTAATTTAAATCTTTTGTGACAGCAAGAACGGAAGGATGAACAATTCATACTTTTACAGATTACAAGTACAGGAATCTCTGTCACAAATAAGAATATGATGAAGAAGATGAAGAGGAAGAAGATGAAGAATTTGAATATGAAGAAGATTAATTAGTTTAATAATAACAATATGAGTAATGTAAACAAAAACATGAATAGCAAGAAGTTTAAGAAGAAGAAGAATAAGAATGAAGAATAATTTGATGAGAAAGATGATGCTGCTGCTGAAGATTATGAAGGAGAAAGTGTGGCACTGGCAAAAGTTAAAAAGGTGAAGAGCATGGAAGTTGTGAAACATACATATTTGCCAAAATAGAAAAAAGTTTAACAACATTGTCAATTTGTTAGTCAATCCAAAGTATTTCCAAAAAAATATATATTAATGCTATTCCAATGCATTGGGTTAAACATGTATGCCTTTATTGTCTCCTCAACCTCCCCCAATACATTCTACATTAGTCTTTGTTGTTTTCCTTCATGTACAATTAACCAACAAGGCAAGAATGGTTTTTTTTAATTTCGATATTTTGTTCCCATAGACTTACATTGGACTTCCGCAATCGGAATCGGATATCGACGATATTTAGTGCTATCGGCGATACAATTTCGATACGATATTTTTAGATATTGAGCAATATCGCTCAACACTAGAAGCGACCCCTAACACTGCAGAGTGTATTGTGAAATCACCATCATGGCGTCTTTCAGCTGATCTGATAGAGTCCCCTTAGGTAACTTTTGGAAAACTTTGCACATTGTGCAATTGTGAAATTTGTACTCCCTATCTCTACCTCTTGTAATAACTATTAAATGTATTGTGAGGTCCCAATCATGGCCTCTTTCAGGGTATAGCAGGTAATTTTTGGAAACCTTTGTACATTGTGCAAAGGTCAAATTTCTACTCTGAATCTCTATATATTCTATTATTATAATTTTTTTGTTGTGTTGGCCTTCTCACGGTCTCTTAAGCATGTATCTGGCAGCCTAATGTTGACTTTTGGGTCTGCACTTGCACATTTTGGAACATGAATGCATTAATATGCTCCACACAATTCTTCAGGTTTCAGACACAGAATAATAATGTGAGTAATGAAACATGCTCTCTCTCTCTCTCCCTATATATATATATATATATATAAAATTACTGTATATATGCTGCTAGCTCGAAAATCTTACCCAATATCCCTTTATAAAGAGAAATTTGACATAACACTTCTGTTAGCATACGCCATGTACTGCTCACATACGCAGCACCCTAGTAGGTGGGAGGAATGCCTAGGTATAAAATCTGTGTCTGACAAAGACCATTGCTGGCTTTTCCAGTCTCCTAAATTAAACTGCCGCTTCCCTTACATTTTCTAAATTTGGCTCCTTACTGTCCAGTTTCTGTACATTTTAAGAACGTCTAAGAGACTGGGTTAATACGCTCCACAGACCTATTCAGGCCACAGCCTTACACATATTGGTACATGGTCATTGTCACGCTAAGGCCTTTACCTGAGCTCTGTAGCCTGCCTGTCACCTGAGTAATACATCCACAGACCTCCACACTCTCTGGGACAGATCCTGTAATTATTACATTGTTGCTCAAAACCATTCAAAAGTTACATTCTGCCTGGTTGGGTAGTTTCCAGAAGTGCGTAGGCTTGTGCAGATTGGTCAATGGCACTCCTGTCTCTTTCCCTTGAGGAGGCCTCTTCCAAGTAACATGAGGCTAGTACATGTTCATGACTTGGGTTTGAAAGACAGAGCGCAATACAGGCCCTCGCTTGCATACTCTGTATTCAGAATCTTCTATTGCTTTTGGTGCCTGCAGAATACAGTTTACTGACATTGATCATACAGCTAACCCCAACTCCTGTATTATATTCACCGTACAGCGGCTTCACCTGCTACGACAGTTGTTCCCTGTCATCCCTCCCTGCATTTCCCCTGGCTCAATTTCCACATTTGATCCCATCACAGAAGAAGAAGTCTCCAGACTCCTCTCTTCCTCTCGTCCGACTACATGCACTACCGACCCCATCCCCTCACATCTCCTCCAGTCTCTCTCTCCTGTTGTCACAACTCACCTAACTACAATCTTTAATCTCTCACTCTACTCTGGCATTTTCCCATCCTCCTTCAAACACTCCATCATTACTCCACTACTAAAGAAACCCGCTCTTGACCCTTCCTGCACAAACAACTACAGACAGGTCTCCAATCTCCCCTTCATCTCTAAACTTTTGGAGCGCCTAGTCTACTCCCGCCTCACCCGTTACCTCTCCACTCACTCCCTCCTAGACCCTTCACAGTCCGGCTTCCGACCCCTACATTCGACTGAAACTGCACTCATCAAAGTGACCAATGACCTTCTGACAGCAAAACGTAACGGCGACCACTCTCTGCTCATTCTACTCGACCTTTCTGCAGCTTTCGACACGGTTGACCACCGTCTCCTACTGTCTAGGCTCCAGTCACTAGGTATTAAGGACACTGTTCTCTCCTGGTTCTCCTCCTATCTTTCTGACCGCTCCTTCAGTGTTTCGTTCTCTGGCTCCACTTCATCTCCTCTTCCTCTCACTGTCGGTGTACCCCAGGGCTCAGTCCTTGGCCCCCTTCTCTTCTCTCTCTACACCGCCCCAATTGGACAGACCATCAGCAGATTTGGCTTTCAGTACTATCTTTATGCTGATGACACACAATTATACACGTCATCCCCCTGACCTTACCCCCGCTGTACTACAGAACGCCACCGACTGTCTGTCCGCAGTCTCCAACATCATGTCTGCTCTCTATCTGAAACTTAACCTTTCCAAAATTGAACTTCTTCTGCTCCCGCCGTCTACTAACCTCCCTAAATCTGACATTTCCCTCTCAGTGGGCGGCACCATAATAACACCCCGGCAGCAGGCTCGCTGTCTGGGTGTTATGTTTGACACCAATCTCTCCTTCACCTCCCATATACAATCTCTTGCCCGCTCTTGCCGCCTACACCTAAAGAACATCTCTAGAATCCGCCCTTTTCTCACCATGGAAACAACAAAAACCCTCACTGTAGCATTGATCCACTCCCGCCTGGACTACTGCAATGCTCTATTACTTGGCCTCCCCATTACTCGACTATCCCCTCTCCAGTCCATCCTTAATGCAGCAGCCAGGGTCATTCATCTGGCTAATCGGTACTCGGACGCGTCCGTTCTTCGCCAGTCCTTACACTGGCTGCCCATTCATTATAGGATCCAATTCAAAGTACTTGTTCTCACCCACAAAGCTCTCCACACTGCAGCACCCCCCTACATCTCCTCCCTCATTTCTATCTATCGGCCTAACCGACTGCTGCGCTCTGCAAACGACTTTCGACTAAGCTCTGCACTAATCCGTACCTCCCACTCCTGACTCCAAGACTTCTCCCGCGCTGCGCCAATCCTCTGGAATGCTCTACCCCAAGAAATTAGAACTATCCACAATTTACATGGTTTCAGGCGCTCCCTCAAAACACATCTGTTCAGAGTGGCCTATCACATTCACTAATCAAAGTCACTCTCTGTGTAAGTGTGTGTGTGTGTAGCCCATTCACTATCTCCATCCATCCCTCACTCCCTTAAGATGGCTGGACCATCATTGTAAATGCACCATTGTATATACACACCTGTACTTTGTATCTCCCCCACCTCATTGTAGATTGTAAGCTCTCACGAGCAGGGCCGTCTTATTTTGCTTTAATTACTGTATTGTTAACGTTGTTACTTATGACTTGTGTTTTGAAACTGTTAAACTGTAAAGCGCTGCGGAATATGATGGCGCTATATAAATAAAGATTATTATTATTATTATTATTATTATTGTTCCATTGTAATCCGGTGGCAAAAATGAACTGTGAAGCTTGAAAAATGCAGGTTTCACAGCACCTGGTGGCCCTCTGCAAATTGTAAGTGAGGGCCGCATAATGACATGGCGGTGGACATGGTGTGGTGGCGGTCATGTTTGAAATGGCATTGTAAAGAGATAGGGAATATCTATTCTACTGTCGTGCTAACTATTTAGCATAAGGGAGGGACCTCCAAAATGTAGGAGTGAGAGCTCTCCCAAATGTATGATACAGTGCCACCTGAATGCCCTTACCAAACTCAAGTTTCACGGCACCTTCTGGCACTCTGCCAATTGTAAGAGAGGGAAGCATAATGACATGGCGGAGAACATGGTGGTGGTTGCGGGCGAAGACCAAAATTAAAATGGGCATGTTTAAAATGGCATTGTAAAGGCATGTAGAAT